>RJWM01001133.1:0-87126 GCA_004363535.1 Dasyprocta punctata
TAACAATTTCCATTTCATCTGCAAATAAACTTGGCACAGGCAACCCAGTTTCCAAAAATACCAAGGCTACACAGAAAGGAGGAAAAAATGGTTATTTTTGTAGTTTATTAGTCACTTTAGGATAAGTTGTTTTTAGTGGTAATTAAACCTATACTGGCAACCCAATACTTTAGTAAAGCACACAATTTTTAAGTAGTATAAGAAATCAATGAAATCAAAGCAGCATTTATTAAGTGGAGAGGATGATGGCTAATGCATAAAGGAAAATATATTTTTAACCCCCAGATTTTACAATTAAATATAGGATTTAATTTTATGTGTATTATGCTGTTTAATTTACACACACTTGCATGTAACACACACACACACACACACACACACAGATTTGTCCCTTTGGAGGGTTTGGCGCAGGTAGGACCTAGTAGAAGGAAGTTAGGTCACTGGGGGCATGCCTTGAAGAGGATACTGGGGTCCCAGGCCTTTCTTTCCTCTCTTTACTTCTGGCTGCCACAAGATAAGCACTTTCCTTTACCACAAGCTCTGTGACATGATGTACTGTGCTGCCAAAATAACAGGCCAAGTAATCATGCACTGAAACCTGTGATACAACAAACCAAGATAAATCTTCCCTCTTCATAACTTGCTTATCTGTGGCATTTGATTACAGCAACAGAATACTAACATATTTATACATCTTTCCACATACTGTAAATTGTTCAAAAATTACCTGTAATATCTCATACAATGTAAATGCTATGTGAATGGCTGTTACACTCTATTGCTTAGGGGCTAATGACAGGGGAAAGAAGTCTGCATGGATGCAATTTTTTCCCCAAATATTTTCTGTTCAAGGCTGACTGAAGCTGAGAATATGGATCACCTGGATACAGAGGGCCCACGGTATATGTGTATCTTTGCATATATAATTTCAACATTTAAAGAAAAAAGAGGATCAAGAATCAAATAAATAGGTAGCATATGTGGCTATGGGGTTGACATTTACTCCTGGCCTGCATTCCCTGGTCTAATTCTTTCCATCTAGTCCACTTGCCACCTTGGCTACAGTATTTCTCTGATACTCCTGAAATCAATCTGCCTTACCCAGAAATACACTAGAAATACTTTGTATTGCCAATGTCACTTACCACATTTTCCTTGAATTATAATTATTTGAGTGTATCCAATCTCTACTGCTAGTTCTTTTTCCTTATTATGATCCAGGACTACCTTATTATGCTTAGCAGTACCCTGGCACACTGGAGTATCAAGATCAGTTAGCTTTGAGAGTTACATCAAATAGCCATACAAATCAAAATTAACTACCATCTCGCTTACTGCCAGAGATTATTTCTTGATCACTTAAAATGATCAAGACAAGTATAATCTAATGACTATGAAATAATTTAACATATAAATTGGATACTTTAATAATTTGTAGTTTTCTGATCTAAGCAGTTTTCAAACTGTTAAAAAAAAAAAAAAGTAAAACAGTGGAGGAGGAGGGATGATGTTCCTGACTATAATTCAGAAGTAATGAGAAAGCAAGAAAAATGAAAGAAAGACAAAAAGAGAAAATGGGAAAGAAAGGCAAAGAAAGCAGAATTTTATGACAACACTCATTCATCAACGGTGAGAAGTAGGGAAATTTGTTAACTTTGACCATGACAAACGATGAATCGTGTAATTATTTTGCCACTAAGAAATCCATATATTTTAAAGTTTGGCTTCTTCTTGAACAAGAGCAAATTAAGCTAACAATTCAATGCAAATAAATGAAGCAATTGGATTTTATTCAAAAGGGGTCATTCTTCCATTTTATACAACTCTATGATAACTTAAACTGCTTTATTTAAGTATCAATGGACTCTATACTTGAAAGACTCAATAATATTAAATTATGCTACTGAGACTGTCAAATAATGATATGAAGGCCCCTATTCAAAACACTGAATATGTGTTTATCTTGTAAAAACAAAGCAACCAGTGTGTGTCTCTTTCTATAAAAGAATGAGTGTCACTAAATAGATATTCACTGTACTGGATTCAATGCCAATCACCTTGATAAACTGGGATAAACCTCAACTTCATTTAACTATATTCTTTAAATGTAGTTAACCCATTCATTAAGACAGTTCCCATGGTCAAACTTCATGAGAAATTTAAAGAAAGATGGTAAAAGAAAACAGAGCAATGCAAACATTACATTTAGTATAAGAAAATAAAAATGGACATCAGAGCCCAGCAGGCCTTGACTAGAATGTTCCCTCTACCACTAACTACTTTTTGAAAAGTTATTCACCATTCTGACCTTACATTTATGTTAAAACTAAATAATAGTAGCTCTAGTATGAGAACCTAGATAATGCCCAGTGCAGGGCATAAAAGGTTCCCCTTCAGTGTCAGCAATAGCCACCCCTCTTTACTCACAAGCCTTTTGCAGCGAGCATGATTTTAACAGGCAGTATGGTTTGCTTGCACAAAGTCTAAGTCTCTAGGAAGGAACACACATCTCCCATTTACCAGTGGTCTAAAAGCTTCCTAGATGATATAATCTCCAGCCTTAGAAACTGAAAAGACAGAGTCTTCCCTTTCTTTGAGTAACATACATTAAAGATAGTGCCTTGGCATAGTCATAAATTTCATAAGACCCTCTCAGTCTATCATCTTGTCTTATAAGACTATCAGTACCTCTCAGTCTTCAAAATATTAGTATAAATTTAACTCTGTGGCACTGGAGTACTTTGGAATCTAAGCTGTAACTTAAATGTCCAATGAAATCCCATTTAAATTCTGGGAATGGAAATTCAGACTCAATGAAACAAGGAAGGTAATGGAGGCCCATGAAATATCTCTGTCATTCATTCTCACTGTAAGAAAGGCTCCTCCTAGGCCTAGCCAGGACTACACAGATTCACAGCTTCTCCAGAGTCCATAAAGGGGGGAATGACTAGCTTATGAAAAAGTGGCATCTCTAGTACTAGTTCCATACAAACTGGGCTCAATTGCTTTCAATCTTTCAAGTAAGTCCCGCTGACACAGAGGCAAGCAAATACTCCAACTTTCAAAACTTGCTTCTTCATACACTAAAACTCTAGGTTCTGTCAAAGCAGTTGCTCAGCTTTGAAGGCACAGGCCAACTACCCTTTCTTCTCTAATGTCTTTTGTGTATGCCCCAAATCAAAGTCTACCACTCTCTGCTCTAAGCTTTGGTTTTACAGCAGCCTCTTCTTTTCAGTGTTTTCCAATACCCATGGTCAATCACAGTCTGAAAACATTATGTGGAAAATTCCAGAAATAATTCTTAAATTTTTAAGCACAAGAATTTCATATCATTCCTTTTCTACTGTATCCACATTGTATATACTACCTGCCTACTTGTCACTGTAACTATCTCAGTCATCAGATAGTCTCAGTACTTCAGTGCTTGTGTTCAACTGACACTTACTTCATTTATTAATGGCTACACAAAGTACATAAGTAGTAATGCTGGCAATTCAAGTATGCCAAGGATGTGCCAAATAGAGGCCATAAAGACTTCCTTGAAGTGAAAAGATGAAAAGTCTCAACTTAGTAAGGGTAAAAAATAAATTACATGCAGAGGTAGCTGAAATCTATGCTAACAACAAATCTGACCAAAAAACTGTGAAGATGATAAAAGAAATTCATGCTAGTTTGGCTGTAGCACATCAAACTGCAAAAGTTACAGCTGCAGTATATGATAAGCACTTAGTTCAGACAGAAAAGCCATTAAATGTGTGGGTGGAAGATATGAAGAGAAAACATATTCCAAATGCTGGTAGTAACTTGTTGCACCAAAAATTACTGAGCCTACAGACGACTTCAGCAAAGAAAACCCCAAAGCAAGTGACATCAAACAGTTCAGGAATAAGTCTGAACTGAAAAATCTGCACCTGCCAATGAAGAAACTGCTGTATCTTTAAATCATCTTTTGATGCACTTCTGTTACATCTAAAACCATCTTTTAACAGTGTATTAAAACACTCATAATTTATATTTTTACATAATTGTTCAGTTTTTTATTATTAACTTCTTACTATGCCTAATTTACAGATTAAACTTTATCACATGTGCATATGTATCAGGAAAAAAAAACACAGTATATATAAGTTTGGTACTATCCATGGTTTCAGGCATTAAAACCGGGGTTTTGGAACATATTCCCCAGGGGGAAAAATGTACCACTATACTTGATCTTGTCAGGTCAACATCAAAGTGTTTTATAACCAACCCCACTCCCCATGCACTGTCAGACGCTGTAACTATTCAGAGGGCAAATGTTATGGTTCCCTTTTCTGTCCCAATGTCTAATCCTGAGCCTGGCACATAGCAGTCCCCAGAAAGGTATTAATGGTTTATAATTTCCTCATTAACAACCAGCTACAACTGTGCAGAATGTCAAGCTCCTAATGATTTTTATATAATAAATACACAACTAACATTTATTAAATACTAAAATTTAACTGCAACATTTAATTGCTACGTAAATGATATTCACATTTCACTTAACCCTCACAGGAATCCTTTGAGGCAGACACCTTTATGAACCCTAGTTGAAGGCAAAAGGTTAGGTAACTTGCCCAGAGTTACACAGTCAGCAAGTGGAGAGGCTGAGAAGAAACTGGGAAGCCTAACTCAAGAGGACAAAAACTCAAAAAAAAGAAGCTCTGACACAAAGCCTTTCTACTCCTCAACTCTAAGCATTTCCTGCAGAAGAAAGTCTACACTAAGTCGTGGAAATACTGAAAGAGAGCTCCAAGAGGTCCACAGGCAACATATGTAGGGATTCGTGACAGAAAGGCATTATACATCTGTGGTGACTCCAAGAGAAAATCAGATGAAAACGCTTTGGAGATAAAACCCCGCAAGTGCTAATCATTATTATTTGTTGTAATTCTAATGACAGTTCCAAATTTTAGACAGATTAGGCCAAAAAAAAAAAAAAAAAAAGAAAAAGAAAGAAAGAAAGAAACTTCATACAATAAAGTAATACTCATTTTAGAAGCAATTCAGTCACCATTCATAAGATGGAGTCTTGAAATATGCTATTAATGAAAAACAGTAAGCAGCTCTTCAAGTTGAAATAGAAACTGTCAAGATGTTATTTATGTGCTCTTTATGAATACGAGTAGGGTACCTACTATTCAAAGATGGGCTTAGCAGTCTGGCACTTGTGGTCTCTCTGTCCAAGCCTCATGAAGGAATACGTATTTTTAAGATCTCTTAGTACTTGCAATGGATAACATTTAGCCTTGGGACAGCTCCACGTGGTCCTCAACATAAAATGCTGCTCTAAGCTACACAGAGAGACAAAGTTACCTTGAATGAGATAAAGCACCGAAAGAGGTGGCTTAGGGAGGAAAAGCTATTTACAGAGAATTCAATAACAGGATAGGACATAATCCCCAATTTACCCCCTAAAAATGGCAACCTTCTTTTTTTCTACAATTTTGTAAATGTGTTTAGACTCTTAAACAGGTGTCAACAAATTCCTATTCTTCAACAGGCCTAGCAAAAAAGTATTTGCCTCTTTCAGTTTATAAATTAACAAAGGTTTTTATTACAGGCATTTATTACCTGGATAGGGCATAATTTTACTTCACTAACAAGATGATGAACCCCAAGAAATGAAGCTCACAGAAGTCGCCTCCTCTGTCACCCTCCCTGCAGCTGGACACACACATAGACTGATCAGGTGGTGGGCAGCGTACTGTGGAAGGTAAGCATCCTCTCACCTGCTCTCCTGCCAGGCGGGAGTCTGCCTTGTTCCCCACCGGCCAGGTACTTCCACAATGCTCTCTGCTCTCCTGGTCTTGCATACCATGCCCCACACTCCTATTTTCACCTCTATTCAAGACCTCTCTGAATCCTCATTTCTAACATGATATATTTCATGATGTTCATGCTGCTTTCCTTCATGGTCATCTTTTCCGACCAACTACAACACCTAATGGTTCTGCTGTATTTTTTGACAACTGATTTCATGACAATTATCATTTTCCTGGAATTCCCCTCACAGAGACCTTTGAGGGTAATGAACATGCTAGGATGCTAGACACTTTTTTGGGGGGAGGTGTCTATTAGAGCAAAGATTTCTGTGAAAACAGGGAGTAGATGCTCAGTAAGTGTATGTAAGCAAGGTAAGCATAGGAGCAATACTTGTCTGCTTTTATTTTATTATGCTTTTATGCTGTTATGCAAGAAGGCAGGAGAGACACAAGGCATGCAAAGAAACTATTCAGAAAAAGAAAATAAGAAGAAACCTGTAAGGGTTGTTTAGGAAGAGAGGATCGAAAGAAAAGAAACGAAATGATAAGACAATGTAAAAAGTACAATAACAAAGTCACTTCCATTGCTGTTAATATTAGTCTGAAAAACATGTTCCAGTAGCTTTGTTTTCTTCTCTTGCTATTGTCAATGACTTTCATTATTCTCTAAATAGCACCACAGTACCTTCCGCTCACTGGCTTTCTCTTCCTTTGATAACTGACCTGTTAATGAGCCCCTCTACTCCTTTAGGTCAGTCGTGAAATTTCTGGTTGCTCCTGTGGTCTGACACTGCCATAAAAAATTTCCATTCTCAGGATGGTCTTCAGAGCTTGCCAGCTACCTATTTTACTAGTCTTGTTCGGTCACATACCAATCTCACGATGTCCATTATAAATTGTTTCTCAACTCTTATTAATAATGAGTAGGGCTATTAATATAATGATGATAATGACAGCTAATCAAATATGTGCTTCCTATGTGTCAGACACTAGGAGCTTATGCTTAACTCTTTTAACTCACAAGTCTAAGAGATAGGCACTATTATTATCCTCTTTTTACAAATGAGAAAACTGCAGCACAGATTGCAACTATTTTGCACTTTTTAGTTTACAAGTTAACAAAGGATTTTGCTATATGCATTTGTCATGTGGGTGAGACATAAATGTCACAACAACAAGAAGTGAGGATATGAGAGGATAAGCTCATAGAGTCTCATTTATTGTCAATGCAGTTGAATACATATTTACAGATTACTGGGTGAGCTGTGAATGATGTTTATAAATCATGCCACTAGCGCATAACTGGTGGATCCAATTTTTGAACACATGCGGTCTGGCTTAAAAAAATCTGGTTCTTAACTATTCTACGGTATTGCTTCATACTAACAGCAAACTTTATTACACATTTGCTACATGCTAAACATTTTACAGGAATTAATTTCTTTAATCCTGAATATAAGACTTGGAAAAAAGTACTATAATGATCACATTTAAAGCATAAAGTAACTTAAGATGATGGAGCTTGAGCAACACACCCAAGGTCACTCTGCCAGCACATGACGGGACCAAGATTAAAGCAAGGTCTCTGGACCCTATAGCCTGAGCTTCAGTACTATTATTAACACCACAATCTGAGGTATCCTAAAACATACACAGCTCTGTGTCCTTGTTAGCCAGTGGCGTTAACCTTCCTAAGCCTCCCAAATTCTTACCCCTCTACCAATTTAAAAACATATTTCTTTTTTATGTCTGTCTTTTCTCAAAGCCAGAGATTGAAGTTCTATTCCTCCTCTCATTCCCAATCAGTGCTTTGACTTCCTTTTTTTTGTTAACCTCATCCGTTAGTCTTTGCTTCTTCGATAAACTGCCAACAATTCTTTCTATACTAATATCCTCCCCTTTAGCCTATACACAATGTCAAGTGTAATGCCTACTCTGATCCCTCACCTGCTTTTGCTAGTATTCCCTCAGTGCACAGATTGGTCCTCCAGCCATCAGACCAAGAAACTGCTCAACCCCAAGCCATGCAGCTGGCACCCAAGAACTAGCCTGTCTACTAATTTGTTCACAGCTCCCACCTTCCGCTTCTCTTAACATGTTTCCTAATTTTGGTTCGAAACCCCAGAATTAATTTCCTAGAGAGCATGTATACCTTGTTCCAGCCATACCTCACAGGCTCTGACTTTTCCACTTCACTACGATTTCCATTTGTATCTTTGCTTTCTAGACTCTCAGAGAAAATGGTATGTCTAGGCCAGGTCTCTGACCCTACCACATCCATGGACAGTTATGCCAGAGCCAGTGAACAGGAATTCCTTATCTTCACATGAGTATTCAGAAAGAATGTTCACACATAAGAAAAATAACTATCTGTTTGGCGTTCTCTCCACAATCTCAAATAACTGCAACTGGCTGCTTGCTCCAATATCTAATCTCTCACCAAGGTCTGTCCCATGTACTTCTTACATGTTTCACTGCTTTCCAATCCCTCTACACTTGTTCAGCAGTCTGGTCTTTTTAGCCATTGCTGTGCGGACGTCAATTCTGCACACTACAAATATATCTTCACATCTTTCTCCTATATGGGGCTGTTTGTGTGTGTACATGTGCTCATGTGTATCTAACGATTAAAGCCAAAGAGCACTGATCCACACCATAACCATTTTCCTTTATTTTACTTTATTTCAAGACAGGGTCCGCCTAAGTTGCTAAGGCCAGAAACTTGCAATCCTCCTGCCTCAACTTCCCGAGTAGTTGCAATTACAGGTGTGCACTGCCATGGACTCGTCTTAATAATCCCTCAATATATTTTAAAAAAAGGTTTAAACTCCATCCTTCACATAGCATACAAGAGACTCTTCTTGAACGATAGTCCCTGCTTGTACTTATAGCTGATGTTTCTTCACTCAATTCTCATTCTCATACCCCATGGCAGCCATACGCCATTACCTGGAACTTGTCATCCACTCTGGCCTCTGGACATCCTCCCAGCTGAACTCTCATTCCTGGTTTACGGTTCAGCTTGGATCATACCCCAAGCTTCTTCAGGACCTTTCTAGTCTTAGAAAGATACTTCTTATCTACCTCCCCAGCATCCTACACTTACAGATCACATTGGAATGGTCTGTTTCCTTCCTTACATCACACACCTGGACTGTGACAGAAAACAAGGGCTTGCACATATTTATTATGGTGTCTCCAGGTATGTGGCTTGACACAGAACCAGGCATGCTGCAGGCAAACATTTATCAAATGCCTGAGTTCCCGGACTATTCCCTGTAGTCTATTCCCATTACTCTCATTCTTTCTCCTGATCTACTTCTGCTTTTTTGCTAATTCAGCCTCATCATGCACTGCTTTCTGACTCTCCCTGTCAGAAATCCCTAGCATCTACTTAAACTACCAAACTAAAACACCTGGTGATTTTACTTACTGGAAAATAGTTTTAATGCAGCAGATGTGATAAGAGAAAGATTCTTAAAGAATAATTTTGACTTCGTAAGAGAAATAATTATCCACTCCTCCCATATCCATCAATGAACACTGATTATTTAATTTGCTATGTTCCAGCTTACATGTAACCCTTTGAATTTTAAGTGTGATCAAAAACAGGCAGGCGCAGTGGCATATGCTTGTAATCCTGGCTACTTAGGAGGCTGAGGCAGGAGGATGAAAAATTTGTGGCCAGCTGGAGCAACTCAGTGAGACACTGTCTCAAAATAAATAAATATATAAATATGAATGAATGAATGAATTAATGAATCAATGGCTGAGGATGTAGCTCAGTATAAAGATCCTGGGTTCAATCTTGAGTACTGTGAAAAACTGATTACACTTATTTTTCAAAAGCAGATACATCAAAATTTCACCTAAAATGGCCAATGTTTAAAGGAATCATTTTTTTATATGACTTAGTTGTTTTTCAAGTTTAAAGATAATTTGAAAAATCTATGTTTTCCCATCATCCTCTCCAATTATAACTTGTAAACAGAAAGCAACAATTCCTCAGTTAAGAATCTGTGCCACAATTGGAGTCTTTTTCCTAAGCTACTATTCTTTACTCTTAAAAAAAAATGGCAAATAATTTACAGTTAAACTCATTTCATTTTATAAAAGCAAAACTTCTCAGCCTTAATGGTTGCAAAACACATTTTTTTCCAAGTATAAAAAAATTGCTGTTTCTTTTTTTAGTGGTACAGTTTTTATTAAAGGAGTTTATCTTAAGCTTCTGCAATACTTACCTGCTTTATACTCTGACACAATAGAATTAATTCATCTTTTACCAGATTTCAAATTATTTGAAGGTAAAGGGTAGCTTATCTTTATATTCCCAAATGCTTGGAATATTGTTCTGAATATAATATATAGGTATTTTCTTTCTAAATGATGTTTGAAATACACGAATTTAACAATTTCATATCTGCCTGTACATTTACGAAGGAAATTAGGATGCACAAGACACTATGATTCCTTTCTATTTTAAGTTCAGTTAAGAAGGAAAACATTTCATACGTGCTTCGACCTGGTATGAAAACTTTTTTCTCAAATATATTTCAATTTCCTGATTTAATATACATGACATAATATGTATTCAATAGATATGACACAATATGTGAATGCTTATTCATGATTCACAGTCTTAACAGCGTCCTGTCCATTAATAACTCATTTTATGTATCTTTGAGGTGCTACATTCCTTTTAGGTGTTTGGGCTGAATGAATGTTCCTGAACTTCAAGTTCAAGTACTACAAGCTTGTTTTAGTTTACTATATTTATTAAACTTATGCCATTTGTTTGAAACAGAGCCTTTACTTCATAGAATTAATAGAAAAACAGTTCTTATTTTGTATTTGCTTACCTTAAAAAAAAAAAAACTACCAAAGTGAGAATACAAAAAGCACAAATTTTAATAGGGCCCAAAATTGATTCTTTCCATTTTCTTTCAGTGCATGATTTGAGAATGCTGCAACGCTCTAAGACATGGGTTATGTAAGCCTCTCTGAGGCCCCTCTTGCTAAACTGTAATCTGGCATTTTGGTGTACATATTTTTCTTACAGCCCAATTTACATAAATTTGCTCCCTCTGCTGGCCAAATTTTTTTGTTCTAGCATTCTATTAAACACGGAGGTAATGCTTTCTAATACAAAGCTCCTCTATAAAATAATTATAAGCCATATAAATCTGGAAAAACTCTTAAGAGACTCTTCTGCATTATTAAGGTGTGATGTTAACTGATTTTAGGGAGAAGCAATCATACATGTACTGAGTTAAATACAGGAATTTTCAAATTTAATACCATTCCTCTCCTAAGTGAGGTTCTTAATTGTGCTAAGACCATGTCTCAGTAATTCAATTCCTTTCCACCTGCCATCTCCAAATACTTTGTAACAAGTGACTCACTAACCAAGTCTTTCCAGTTTCCTGACGGCATTCTACATCCATGAGACAAGTGGAGGGTGTGACACCTCTCGGATACTCATTTCTCAAGGCCACAAGCGTGAATGGCAGAATATGTAACTGATAGTAGGGACTGTGGTGCTACCAGTGAGCTCAGACTGCCATTTACCTCACTTTCCTTTTGAAAAGTGAATTATAATACAGTAATCATTTTTCACACATACCTAAGAAATTCCATGCTTTACTTTTAATAAAGTACTTTAGAATTTGGAACTTGGTTACATTTCATTAGGTTCCACATATATTCTAATACAGAAAACCAGTACTGCTAATAATAAAATCCCCAGTGTTACTTGTTACTTTCCCACTATACAATCCTGTGTAACTGATAAAGTCTTTATTGCACATATTGATGTGTACCATATTATATGATTCTGTGAGTTGTTTGCCTAATGTACAGTTTAGCAAGAAGGGCCTCAGAGAGGCTGACAGAATCTTTCCAATGGCACTGAGTGTCCCCCCTGAGGGCACAGCCTAAGTGCTCTGGACTAAACCCCACATACAGGCACATTCTTCCATCCAACTAGGACAATAACTTAAATTTTTAAACAATAATTTACTTTAGAAGGAAAAGTAACTCCAATTTACAAGGCTTTTTTGGGATGTCATTAGTGTCTGTCAGTATTTATTTTAGAGAATTCTCATACTTCTATTTGTATTTCGAAACAGTCCTTCATAAAGATTTGGCCATACTAAATACTCAGGGAAAGGGAAGGAATTAGGAAACAGAACAAGTATCTGTACTCTCTGTACTTTTCTTCACTTTACATTTTGTAAATATTGATATTGCTGCTTGTAAAGTACTCTCAGAAGTGGTTATGACTGACAGCCCACAAGTACTGCATCTTTCAAAACAAATATGCTTTATTGATGGAGGGCACATACATCTCCATCTAATTTTTCCAAGAGGCAGAAATGGAACAAACAACATGAGTTCTCAACACTTTAATTACATTCATCATCCTACACTGAACACAACAAGCATGTTACACTTTAACAGATACTATGAAACCTTGTCATTTCCATAACAACATCATTGTGCCCAACTGAAGGGCACTCTATAAACCTGCCATATAATCCGAGAGTAATTTGCAATTTCCTCTGTTTATTGAAAATATTTTTAAGTATAAGAAAAAATTCAGAACATATTTTGTGAAAAAAAAAAAAAGGTCTTCACATATGCCCAAGTATTTGCCGGGTTTACAAATGTGTACTAAAATATTGCTTAAGAATAAAAGCTTCTGTCAAGATTTGAAAAAGAACCAAGTGGAGCATAAAAAAATATACTTAACCATCTTAATTCTAGGAAATAAATAAATAAAGCCTGTCATTGTCTGTCATGTATTCAAAAATCACAATCTAACAGCAAATGTCAGGCACATTTTACTCATGTTATACCTTTTCTCAAAGTGGAAGGTAAGGTTCAATGAGGAGTCTAGCAAGAACTCTGCTTCCTAATCTTTCTCAGCTGTTTAACCTTGGTGACTGTCAAATTTGTACTTGAGAGGTGAGCAAATTCCTTCTGTAGCTCTCACACAGTTTCTGTAGGGAGAACTCCTGATCCCAGATCAACCTTCTGAGGACCTATTAATTTAGTGGTCTTGGATTAACAGAGATGGCACTGATAGTGAAAGATGAGTTGGACAATAAAGGACTTGTTGGTAAGATAAAACCTAGATGGATAATGAAACCATTTGGGAACTAGATAGCATGTAATAGAGTGCAACAAATGTGGGAGCAACAAATTAGGGAGCAGAAAGTATATAATGCACTATAGGACATTCCTGACATTCGCTGTATCCAGATATTTGGCAATTACAAAAGCCACTGGAGAATGCACACAATTGTCTCTATTCCCTTTGACAATTTAGCCATTGTTAACCCTTTCACTAATGGCTGAACTTACACTCCTGAAGGCAAATCAAGGGTAAACCTGGGTTATAGGAGCTTCCTGATACATCAAAATTTTGCCATGTCTGACCTGACCTCTTTTACTCTGGATACCAGCAAAAATAACTTTGAAAACAACTGTGCAGGTCCTTGCTGTGTTATTTAACACTGGAGTAGGTTCTGCAACTTTCCAAGATTTGAGATAACTGGCAGGGAGTCAGGTAGCTGGCCATTCCAGAAATCTCAGCCTTGCCTTAAGAACTGGCTCTGTGAGCTGGGCATGACAGCGCATGCCTGTGATTCCTGCACTCTAGCGGGCTGAGGTAGGAAGATCCCAAGTTCCAGTGCAGGCTGAACAATTTAGCCAGACTCTGTCTCAAAATAAAGAAAGAAAGAAACAAACAAACAAACAAAGCAAGCAAGCAAGCAAGCTGGGACTTAGCGCAGTATGAAGGCCCCAGGTTTAATCCCCAATACTGTTCCCTAAAATGGGGGGAAAATTTTTTTTAAAAAGGAAGGAAAAGAACAGAAGAAGACAGGAGAGGAGAGGAAGTGGGCAGGCAGGTGGCCCAGGTGTTCACAGGAAAGTCATGCATAAGAGAGAATACACAGAATTCAAATTCTACCATTTTTGTTCAGCATTCACACATAGTGGCCAAAAATGATCTGGGAGCATATAAAGTGTAGTAACATTTTGTGCTTCCCATTATTGTTTTGTCTTCCTTACAGAGTTCTTTTTTGCACAGAGGCAGGAAGCCATGGGCTCAAGAGTAGTACCAGATTGAAAGTAGGATGCTAGCATCCAGTTCTGGTTTTCTCTTCACAAGAGAAAAAGATTTAATAGCAGGCCTATTCATGACAAAATTAGTTATTGATGAGATAGAAAACAGTGGAAGGTCTTCAGGCATGGTAAGCTTGGTCCAGATGACACTGAAGTCCCATTGTTATCACTCTAAGCTATGATTTCACCTCATTATTCCCAAATGAAACCAGGCTGCATGGCAGAATTTCCCCCTTCCTGTACACGAGGCCTTCCACTCCCCTCTCTCCACTATACTAGGAAAAAATAAAGTCACAGTGAACCAATTACACAGTCCCTCATGTAGACTTTACACAGATTAAGACTTCTGAAGCCTAGATTTGGCCAAAGTTTTTACCTGTCTAAGCTACAAATTGTGAGGTTCATGATTTCCAGAGTCATAGGCAGAATTTTGCTCCAGATGTGGTTGATGTGATTAAAAACTTTTTATGTGTATAGGTGGATCTTTAAAAAATTGCAACTGTTATTTTGTATATCTGTCCCACTATATTTCTGCTTTTCTCATAGTTTCCTTAACACTGAATTCTATAACTTGAGAGTTGTCGATAATACTGAATGGTGTGTATCTTCACAAACTTGCTTTTAAATTGCTTATATGTTAAACATTTCTAATGTGCTTTCTTAGATTCTGTATCAAAGAAAAGAACAATTCTTCCAAGTTTTGAAGATGGCCTCTCAAACCAGGTTCAGTATCATGCACCTGTAATTCAGGAGGAATCATCTGAACACAGAAGTTCAAGACCAGTCTGAACAACACAGTGAGATCCCATCTCAAAAAACAAAATGAAATACAACAAAATAAGCTTGCCAATATCTATTTAGAAAGACTATAGAAAAGCATCTTTCCCTTAAAAACAAATTTCTAATGTCTCCAGAGTAAAGTCATAGAGATTGTCAATAATATTTTTATTTTACACATAATTCAGTATACAATCTATTACGATAATGTCACAATTTCAGAAACAATAAGATTCAAACCTATAATGGGTTAGTTAGCATTAAACCCCTTAGTCCTATTTTTGAGTTTATTAATAATCACATCAACCACATCTGGAGCAAAATTCTGCCTATGACTCTGGAAATCATGAACCTCACAATTTGTAGCTTAGACAGGTAAAAACTGTGGCCAAATCTAGGCTTCAGAAGTCTTAGGCTTCCTGACATCAATTCAACCCATTCATAAGTCAAGAAAGAAACTATCTGGAACCCTGAAGGCGCCTTCATAATGGAAGAGTTAATGGGATTATAGGTGCCCCTACACATGAATGGTAGACCAAGAGATGTTCTTCACCCCGAAAGTGCTAAAGCTAATGTACTGAGAATGGTAATGCTATAAAAAATACTGCTGCTTCATGTAATAACTATTTTTCAAATAGTTTAAAAAACTTTTCTACTGAGCATCATTTATGCTATTAGAGATTCAGTCATAATATATTTGAGTACTACACCTAGTAGTGAGGACTTAGAAAGTCAAAAAAGAATCCTCTGTAACAAAAACTAACACTCCAGAACTTTTAACATTTTTAACATTTTCAATTTACTAAACTATATTTTTAATGGAAATAAGGGTAATCCTGTACTTCAAACCTGAAATTCAAATTGTGTATGACACAGAAAGATTTTTTTCCTTTTCCTTTCTTTCCTTGAGTTAGCCATATACCAGGCAGTACTCTAATTCTTTATAATCACTAATTCATTTAATCCTCAAAAACAATACCATAGCTGGGCATTGAGGTGCACGCCTATAATCCGGGCACTCAGGAGGCTGAGGCAGAAGGATCATTGTGAGTTCGCAACCAGTCTGGGCTACAAACTAAGGCCAGCCTCAACTGCATAGTGAGACCCTGCCTCAAAAAGGCAAACAAAAAAACAAACAAAAACAAAACAAAAAACAACATTGTAAAGTAGGAACCACAATGGGCCTCATTTTACAGATAAGGAAACTGAAGCACAAGAGAATTTGCCTCAAGGTAACACAGCTAGGAAAACTGGAACACAGAGTAACCTGGATTCTGACCCAGGGGGCCCATCCATAATGCTCACTGATGTTTAATACTTATCCATGTATAAGTGGCTTTAGAAATATTTAAGAGAATTGCAACCTTGGCAATCATTGTGATACTTAAACAAACAAAAACAAACAAACAGACAAAAAAAACCAGGATTAAACAACAAAGGTTTCCTTTAAATCCTCTCAAGATTGGGTGCTGGGAGGGTAAACACACAATTAGCATTTTTAATCTGTGATTTTTTCTTCTTCAAGTGATAGGCACCATGTCTGGCTATAGTGACTCAGTATAGTTTAACTGACTTTAGTTACCATTATGAGCTTCAACTACAATAAAATCATTGTAGTAAACTGGTTAGGCATTTAGAAAGGTTGCATAATTAAATAACCATTAGATTTACTTAATGATTTTTATCTAACAAGTAAATATTAACAGAAACTTGATATTTTGTTGGATGAGTTTCTCATTCCTTGGCTTATAAATAAAATTAATGTAAGTATATAAAACTAGCATAAAAAGTGAAGTATTTCACTACTAAGACTTGTTTTATTTACTCCTCAAATATCCTGGTGTCCATACTATACCTACTTTTAAAAATTTTGAGATTCATCTTGGCCCTATCACTACTACCAAACAGCTATACTGAAACCTAAACTACAATTTCTTCTCTACTACTACTACAAATCTCACACCCTGGGTGAAATGAAGAAGAAGGCGGAATAGGGAAGAGTGGGAATGGGGAGGGAGATGTAGGAGTGATAACTACCTCACTCATAAAGGACCTCAGCTACTACCACTAGTTAGCTCAAGACTTGTTTGGAATGTACTCTAGAATATTACAGTCAGAAATTACCGATCAGTTGTCTAACACCAAGAAACATTGAATTTCTCTGAAAACACTGAAAAAGAAAAACAAAACAAAGTCTTGTCTTAAAATCAGAATCTACTACTGCTTAAATAGAAGAAGCCAAAAAGTTGCTCTCATCGTTTCTAGATTTTAGCTTCTATGAAATATATATTTGGATTTGCAAATAAAACTACACAACGTAAGAATTGAACAAGACTTAGAAATCATAGTACAAATATCACCAATTTAAATACCTCTAAAACTTGGTCACGAGACATTAAGTTATAATTAAACATTCTTACTCTCTCCACTGGCATAAAGTTTGGGTCCTTTCTGAGCAAACAGTTTGTTTTATACATACACACATACTTATCTTACTAAATTAGGAACCCGAGTTCACTGTGAATTTGTGTTATTGTAAGACACAAATGGATAAACTGCTGTTTTTAAAAGTCAAATTGCCAAGTTTATTTACTGTAAGATGACAGAAAGAACTCTTAGTTTCTTCTTCACTTTCAGCCTCTAAAATGAACTGGATCAATATGGGAAAAGCTTCTAAAGGCAATTTTACTCTATCACCCTAATGAGAAAAGTCACAGCAAAATGCAGCAGACAAAAAATTATCTACTTGAGGGTAATTTACAATTCTCAAGCTTTTTTACTATATGACTAAATATCTTGGAAAAAAACGATACATATCAACAAGAAAATCTGTGGTTACAAAATGTAGGAGTAAAAATCAGCACTGAGAATTTTAAATGAAAATCAATGAGACAAAAATCAGAAAAGCTGAATGAAAGAATATGTGGTTATTGGGACTTTTGCCCAAACAGAATATTAGTCAAAATGCTTTAGGACACAGGGAGAATGTGTGTGAGGCATTGCTTACAGCAGCAGGTAAGCAATCAGAGAAATGGGAATCAGGGTCCATTACTCATGGCAGAAAGACCTGCATTATCCTCTTACAGATGCACCACTGGCAAGAGCTGATGAAGAAAAATGAAGGCAGAAAAAGAAAGGGAATGGTGCATCTTTTACATTCGATTTTCAGCAAACTTCTTACGAATTTCAACTGCGGCTGACTTTCCCCCTCCTCCCTTCCTTAATTTCACTTAGAAAAATCACCTTGGTTAGGTTGTTCAAATGTGACTTTGCAACTAGCCTCATGTTAAACCAAATTACTGCCCTCAACATTCCTTTCAGAAAGCACCTTATTCGACACCCTCAGGTTAAGTGGATCAAGGTAGCTTTATGTTAGTTCCAAGAACAAGAACCTGTCAAACTGACAAATCAGTGTCTTCACACTGTCAGATACTGTCTCCTGTCAGATAGATTTCCTATTTCCTTAAAACTTGCTTCTTGACTCTGGTAGTCTCCTGTCAGTCTATATAACATTGTGGTTCTGAACTTATAAATTCCTACTTTCTATTCTCCAGTTTCGCTACAGATTACACTGTTGACCTCTGCTACTGATTTGGCAGAAGTCATATGGAAGCCATTGGTAGCGACCCCACCATAAATTTAGAACTGCGATTCCATTACTCCCTTAAACACCTAATTCAGTTGTCCACGTTTTTAAAAACTCATAAAAAAGAATTGCTACTTCTATGGTGTTGCTCCCTCCATTCTGATATCTAATTGGAAAGGGAAAAAAAAATACAGACAAAAGGCAGAAAGAGATTTAACTATCAACAAGCAGTTCTCCTTTGAAATATAACAAAATATTGCAGTTAAAATGATATTTATAATTGCGAAGTTACTCCTCTTGAACAAAATGTAAACAATATCTGTCTTTGGTCTTAGAAAAGCATTTTTCTCACTGTTCATTGCTGACATGGCGGTTCAGATAACATCTTACTTTCAACTATGGGACAAAAGTTCCCTGAAATTCAATAATGTAAGTTACTGGTTTTGGGTGTCAGGCTAGAAGTAACTGCTCTGCCAATGCTGCTTCCTGGGATATTTCTGCCAGCTTTGGTGACATAAGAGCTTGCCATAGTAATAGCACCCACCTGACTACACTGCAGACCATTGTCTAGATGATCTAGTTTTCTAGCTGATCTAGTTAAGGTCAAACAGTGTTAGAAAGTCATTTAGCTTCTCCTTGAACACAGACTGTCATCTCAGTAAAAATAGCACAGCTGTAAAAAAATTTTTGAGAATCTGAAACCTAAACAGAGTTTACATTTCATATTTAAACATGGAATCTATTTTTAACATTTTATACTTTCTATTAAAGCCAAACTCTAATGATGATATGTAGCTTCAATAACAAAAGCTTATTTTAAAACAGCAAAAATATTTCTGGATTCTATATGGTACACCTTAAACAATTAGAGAAGATAAATACATTTTTTCTTCAAAAATATTTTCTTACCTGTGGCAGCTACTACTTGTTAAGAATTCCATAGGACAGCTTTGCATTGCAGATGGGAAACAGTCTTTACAAGAGGAAACATGAAACAATAGACATGGGCACAGCACAATAATGGAATTTTTTCCTTTTGTTAACTAACAATCCTTAGAGTTCAGTTTGTAGAAAGTGTAAGATCTAACCAAACAGCATAATTTGTAATCCCTGGTTCAAAGTCCCCATTACTTCAGTAGAATCTTTCTGAGTAGACAGAAGCATACCTTTCATGGAAAAGAACAACACTTTTAAGGTTAATATTTGTGTATGTTAAGGTTAACATGTGCACATGTATACACATATGCACTTATGAAATGCAGAGTTGATAAATCAACTCTACACTGGAAAATTGCTAACTGTACTTAAATGGTAAGGCATTACTGGTTCTCACCAAATAGTTTTTTTTTTTTTTTTAACAATATCATACACACAAATCTAACTTCAGAGGTTCATCCATAGTTTACACTCAGTATGTTCTTGACTGACACCATCATAGCAATAATCACTAAAGTATATGAACACACAGAGTGATTCAACAGCATATGTACCAAACTCCTACAAATCAGAATTAATAATAAAGAAAGTAATGTGTATGTCAACAGATCTAACAGCGTCAAGGTAAATCATGATCATACATAAATCCTTGTAAGATTCTTTAATTTTTTTTTCAAACAAAATAGCTATTTTCTTTCCTCTAAAAAAGAAGTCTGTCTCCCATCCTTATGAAATGATAGTGATCTTATGGGTATACAGAAAGATATTAGGAGGTATCTACTTCCTAAATGCACAAGTTCCCAACACAACCTTACTCCCAGAATTTTTGTGAAATACAAATAAAACACTAAAACAGGAAGAAAACTCTTAACAAGAAAGGGCATAAGAATTTGAGGTCAACATAGGTAAAGCATTTTTCCCTAAATGCATTACATTAACATGATTATAATTAAACAGAAAGAAAAACAGCAAAAAAGACTACAAAAGATTTCAGAAGGATAAACACTAAAGTGCTCACAATTGATATGGGGAAGGGGACCTATTTTTTACTGATACCTGCACTTTTTTAGTGTCACTCTCATTTGACATTATTTTATAAGCAAAAAGAAAGTATTTTAAAAATCGAATATTTTAAATATAACATTTTTGGTGTTACTCAGGATCAAACTCAGGGCTTCCTGCATCACAGACAGGCAAGTACTCTACCACTGAAATATATATATATATATATATATATATATATATCTCCCAGCCTTAAAACCTGAGGGATCAAATCAACAGGCTGCAATGGGCAATGGGAAGTCACTTTCTCTTTAGGATCCCTTCTGTGACCAGGTGACATTTTTTTCACACTTGCTCAAAACTAAAGGCTTCACTACCTAATTACTACAACTACAGCAATGGGTCTTTTTGTCTGCAATTCAATTCTTATGAAAGACTTAACAGTTTGAATATTAAGAAGTAAAAGCTGCTTATTTGACTATATATATAGAAATAAAAAAGAACATATCCTGAGAATGTATTTTTAAATTCTATTGTCTGTGTCTATACCAGTCATCGTAGCTTACCAGCCAATGTTCCGTGATCTACCACAAAAGTACAAATACTGTTATTTCTCATAGCCAGGTAACTTAAGTGATCTCCATAGTCTGAGTTATCTCTATAGTATCATTAGAGACCAGAGGTGGTCTGTGAGAATGAGTTTCCTGGGGCCCATGGCATTACATTCACACAGCTACTATGACATTATTGCTCCAGATAGAAATTTTCTTGTTTCCAGGTTTGTCTGTCACACTTAATAAAAGCATACCTATTTACAAAGAACACAGTCATTAAGGGAAGAATAAATTAACTATCCTAAAAAATAATTAAACTTAGGATAAATCATCAAAAATGGCTAATGAAAACATAGTGAATTATCTGTAACCTTAATAATACAGAAAAAGAAACTACTAAATGTTCCTTTCTGAAGAAAGGTTTCCTGAAACTTAAGCCTTCTTTTCTTCCTCCAGCCTCAATCATCCACCCATTTCTAACATTTTCATGAAATTATTCAACATCTTTCTTAAAGAAGAATAAAATTAGCTTTATGTGTGGTACACTTACAAACCCTGACTTTTCCTCTTATTGTGAGTTATCTTCTGCATTGCATTATGTTGCACTGTTATGAACAATGCTGAATGTGTATCATCATTTTATGTCATGTTCAATTGTAGTGCTAGCATTATACCCAGCTGTGGAGAATAAAAAGGATGCAATTACAGGTGTAGCCTCCTCCATGATCTGGATGGACTTGTATGGGTGGCAGACATTAGATTTGGGGGATTTATATCTACTTTCTCCCATTGTTAGTTTGAGTCTGACATGGGGAAGTAAAACTTACTCTTAATTAGGCAACTGGATAAAAGTACCCAAAGATTATTTACTTTCATGTAAATAATGTCCCACAAATTTATCAACACTCTTTGTGGGATGGTAGAAGCCCTAGCTGTGAATCACTGTTCCAAATTAATCTACTATATTAAAAATTCATATTCTGAAAATAAAGACTCCTTTAAAAAAAAATCAAGCTTCACAGAGACTTTCCCTCAATGACAGCATTTAACAATATCTTGCCCAGCTTTTCTCGGGAATATGTAAGGCTCATCCACTGTATCATGGTGGCGAACCACGTCAGCTGTGCTGCAGGAGCACACGAAGCCCTCTCTGTCAGCTCATGAGCTGTGTTGCCTCAGCCAAGGTTTGACAAATCATCAGCACGCACCCAAAAGCACAGATCACCTTAATTATAAAAACACGCCAAATGCAAATTTTTATCTTTCAATAAAAAGCAGTTTGTATCATTGAAAGTTCTATTACTGTTTCTCTTTTAAGACAAAAGATGATAATAAATAAGTTGTTTTTTCTAAACTAAAACCAGTATTCAGGTTTAATTGCAATGTTGGCACTTGGTGATGAGTAAGTGGGGTTTGGGTACTGAACTCTGAAAGGTTCACCATCACTACTATATTGTTGAGGCATCCCTGATAGTCCTCAATATTTTCTAAGTATCCTCTGATTGCTTACCACCCTGATGTCATAAAATGTCTGGGTTACAGAGTATCTATTTGTGTTGATTACTTATCAGCTATTCGAACTGGTCTGATCTCATTAAAACAGGTTTCTAAAACAGGGCTTCTGCTTTTCAGGTATCAAGGTAAAAAGCATTTATAGGAAGTAAATGAATCACTACTCTCCTATGGTAGGCCACTGCAGTACACAGCACAGAGGGAATGCTGTTTTCACCAAGTTTAGAGTCTCTGGTCAGCAAAGCAATGAAAAGCTGATGAATCATCTTGAAAACCTAAAGTACCATTCTATCTTTCAAAAGAGCAACAAAGATCTACCTTCTTCAATTAATGAAAAGTTATCTGCAATTGGAAATCTTTACTTTTTTAATTATAAGAATTTCATAATCCCTTAGTGTGAAAGTTGAAACTGGAGAGCTTTCCTTATCTACATGTGCAGCATGCCCTCACAGACCTGTCGACAACTCAAGAGGCTTTTGAAAACCTGGCATGGCAAGACCTAGTAATTCAACAGAAGCACAAATGGTGTCCTCTAACTATTATATAAATAGTAGTTTTAGTGGTTTTTCACTAAAAGCCTGCCCTCTTTCTGCTCCTTCTTCCAACAGTGTTATTATACTGTCAGGTACAGTAAGTGCTAATGCCTTCGTAATTCAGTGCTCTCATCAGTTTCAGCCCAGTTAACATTTTAATTTTACTTGGCAAACCACTTCATTATGCCCACTACCACTTGTACTCACTGAACTCTTTTTAGAAATCTTGGACTTCTGGATTTTGGAATATTCTGCCTTGGGAAGACACAGCATCAGAGATGGTAAATGAGTACCCAGAAGTAGCTTTAGGTAAAACAGGGAAGACAGCTGTTCTCTGTATGCTACACTTCACCTCTGCTCTGTGAATAGCTTTTGCAGACCTTCCTAAAGAACCCAACAGTTCCACGTGGCCAGTGAAGGTTTGGCCTCTTCATTTCTCCACCACCCTTGGTCAAGTGTCTGACCACCTTCCGGTCACTGTAAGTCTTACAGACTAAGCAGGAAGCAACCGAAATCTTTAATTCTGCTTCTGTTGTACATTTGTTCCTCCCAGACTTCTCTCATCCCTGGGACTCAGACTATTCATTTTTACTGAAGCTGTTAATTTGTGACCAGACTCTCTGCATTAAAGATACCAGTTCTGATTCCTCAGGCTGTCATAAGCTTAGCCACCCCAATGAGACAGGTTCCAAACAATACAATAAATTAATGCTCACTTAAAAATAAGGCTTTAGGGAAAGAGTAATCTTCACTATCCTTCATGGAGCTGTTTAAGACACTGTCACATTAAGTGAGAAGGGTTTTTACAGAGACCCCATAGCATGTTCAGAAGAGAAAGGCTGTATTGTATTAGTGTTCTTGCTGTTTTTGTTTGTTTGTTTGTTTGTTTTGTTTTTTGTCCCAGGAATCAAACTCAGGACCCTGCACTTGCCACACAGGTGCTGTGCCACTGAGTTATATTCCTGGCCCTGTACTATATTAATATTGCTTTGTTTTCATTTGCTCATTTGTTTTATTTTCCCTTTTTATAAAGCAAAAAAGTCAAGGCAAATAATTAAGCAGTGTAACAGAAGCCCGTTGTTTCTGGGATCTTCTCAATGGGTGATTCAATCACGGGTGATTTTTAAATTTTTTGATAATTTTACCTGTTCTTTAGCTTGAAATAATTCTAAAATCGAAGAAAGAAAACATCTGGGTATACATAAAACTTCCATAAACTTATAGTGTTTAAAATATTAACAGATTAAACAGAGATTAACTATTTATGAATTTACAACCAACACTAAAAATAAGACATTTTGGCTTGCTGATAATTATTTGGGAAGGGAATACAAATCCTAAGAAAGTTTTCATAGGCTCAGACCAATGAATCATAGAACAACTTTGAAATCAAATGAAAAATATAACCTATATCTCTGCTACAATCACAATGTCCTACACTTGGTAGAAGCAAAAATTTCTTGAGGGCCGGGGATATAGCTCAGGGGCACAGTGCCTGCCTGGCAAGCATGAGGTCAAGAGTTCGATCCTGGTACCAAAAATAAATAAATAAATAAATAATAAAAAAGTCTCTAATGGCTATTCTGATCAAGTTTTCTAATTTCGAATTTCTATAAAATTAAAAAAAAAATTACATGGTTAGGAAAGCAAACTTCCCAGAATGTTACTAATTCAGATTACAAATCTCATGCTGTGTTCAATATGCCAGAGACATTATAATAATGATCTCCATAATGAGTGAGCAATACAACAAATGACTGATAAAAACCTTTTCATCTCTATGGTGACTTTTAAGCTTCTGAGTTCATATATTCATGAGCAACCGACTTCCCTAGAAAGAAAAATTTCTGTTTCAATTATCCCTTCTAGTCAAGAATGCTGCAAGTTGATTCTAAACACAATTATAAGGTGCCACCTAGTGGATGTTGTATAAAGCTTTTTACTTCATTTATACTTAAATCTTAAAATAATCTTTTAAAAAGCTACTCTGCACGAGCCACTAGCTACCTGTAATGGCATCTCCTTAGCACTTACACTCTTTTGACTGGCAATATTGATTTTTAAATCTGAAGTAGAACCTATGACACTACCACAAAGAATACAAAATACAGCATTTACCTTAGAAGTCCAGAACCTATAAAGCCTAGCAAGCAAGTTCATAAGAAGAACCAATTTAACAAACTACCTCTTAGTTCCGTTGCTGCTAATGAAGATTAGCATTGTTATATCAGGATGGTAACTACTGCTGTTGCTGTTCTGTGCTATATGGGAACAGATTCACTTGTCCTAAAGGAGCCACATCTGATATCTATAGCTCAGGTTTCCAGTAAGGCCTTGAAAGAAGTACCATGTCCCAGGATGTGTAGAGGGGTGCATCCATCCAGGGGGCAGGAACAGGAGTCATTAATAAGTAGAGAGACATGAATATAAACAATGAATGTAATATAAATACATAATCAGGACAAAATATAAGGTTGAGATAGGTAACCAAGTGTTTAGAGTATTAATATGCAATAATGCATGACTTTTTTCAGAGAAAAATCCTTACCAAATTTATCCTAGTTATTGACTACTATTCTTTGGCTTTGAAAATAGATCTATAAATCTTGTTAAAGCTTTTAATTTTCTAGGTATTTTTGGCCTCTTGCATTGTAAAAACAAAAAATATCAATCTACTTGAAAGGTACTTTATTCACTGATGAAAACTTTTTACTCTGAAAGCCCTGTCTGCAGCAAAGTGGCTTCCTTAGGATACTCTGTGTTTCTTACTGCTGCTTCTGGTTGTATGTAATATACAGGATAAAGGATAATTTCTGTTTACGGAGCTACTTTTCTAAAAATGAAAACCTTTATTTTGTAACTGCAAATCCAGCTCTTGGGTATCATATTGTCCCCTGATGTATAAACGAGTAAAAGATGATCTACAGGAGTCAGAGGCTAGCTCGAGTTCACAAAGACAATTATTGGCAGACTTAAGATCAGGTCTCAGCCATAAAACCAGAACTTTTTCTACTGTATCACATGCCTTTTTATTATTATTATTATTATTATTATTATTATTATTATTTTATTTTTGCAAACAGAAATGAGATGTTTCTATTAGAAACTTTAAAAAATAAAACTTACAATACTACAGTTTCATTTTTAACCTATAAGGCTCACAAAGGAACTGCTGCCTAGGTGTGTCCAAAAGGCAAACAAGGTGTTATAACTGCGAGTCTCATCATCAGAGAAAACCCTGAGAAATGCAACACAGAGCAGTGGTTTGGGCGGGAAGGGGAACAAATGGGCTGCTTACTAAAGTGGGGAAACTTCTTCACTAGAGGGCTCAAGGGACCATTTCAGCCTCCTCCTGCACTGTCCTTAAGCTTGCTGGAGCTGAGGGAGCACCAGCATCTCTGCAACAGACTCGCAAAAGTGATGGTGGCCAATAACAGAAGTTCGCAGGTTAACTCTAGATAGCTGAGAAGAAAAGCTCTCACTTCCCTTGAAAACCGCCTTCTAGTACCCTTCCATCATCTCCCAGAGCAAATATAAACACATGATGCAGTCTTTCAGCTCCAAGTCAATTCCAAACTCCAGTTTTATCTGGGTCTATCAGATTTGGGGCATGCATTATTAACATTTAAATTCTAGTTGAAATGTCTCCTTTGACATTATTTTACAGTTTATGTTTTACTTCTCATAGGATCATATTCTGATACAGTAAACACTGAAGTCAAAGTCTGCAAATCTGGGTACAAATACTAACTCTAGGCAGGGGAAATCAACCAGCTAAATCACCTACTTCTATATCTCAGGTTTGCCCCACCTAGCTCTAGAGATACCCTTCCAACTCTAAACTATCCTAAGGTTTAAACACTCTGTAACAGATTTCAGCTCAGCAAAACTTACTAGGCCCTTCCTTAACACTACTTTGCCAAAGGCTTTAACAGAAGTCTGAGGAGTGCAGTGATAGGACCGAAACTAAAAGGGGTTCTTTGTAGGTTATATGTGAATTGCTTTTGAGAAAGTCTCTGTAGACATCTTACTTTGGCTCCTCCTCTATACAAAATGCTCTGGGAGCCTAAGAAAAGCAGCTTTGAAATGTGCAAGTACACAGATTTTGTACTGTTGCCGCCAGCCTGCAAGTGCTGCCAGAGGAAAGGGGTGAGTCAAAGCAATTCTACGTCGCACTCCTCAATGTCTTCCCCATACTTGGCAGCAATACACTGGGATCAGTCATCCAGTTAAAAGTCCAGAGTTCCAAAGTCACTACTAGAGTAAAAGTTTCCTGTCCCAAACTTTCAGAGTGACATAAAAGTTTAAATCAGTGCAAAGGAGATCTTTTAATGTAACTATTATATGCTTGGAATAATCTGTGAAAAATTTAAAAAGTAGTGAGAAAAACGACCTAGGAATTACAGATTTGTATGTTAAATATTCAGACATATCTTGCTAGATCAAAGGCATTACTAGCACTTGCTAAAAGAATCAAACAGCCATGACTGGTGATGTTCACCTATAATCTCATCACTTGGGGAGGCTGGGGCAAGAGGATCACAAGATCAAGCCCAGCCAGGGCACTTAGCAAGAACTTGTCTTAAGAATTTAAATAAAATTAAATTAAAAGGGAAGGTGCAGCTCAGTACAAAAGTAATCCACAGTATCACCCCCTTCTCCCCCCCAAACAAGTAAAAGGCAAAATTTCTAATACTAGCCACATAGCCAGAGAATTTTCAGAGATATTTACAGATCAAAATTCATTTCCAAGCTCTTCTGACTCTTTTTTCAAAGATTAAAGATGATTTTACGAACAAGCTCTAGTCTTCCCTTAAAAAAAAAAAATCATGAGAATTATTGTTAGGGTAAAATTATATCATACATAAATGTGAATGTAATTTTTTCCTACAGGAGAGTGATTAACTTACTAATTTGTAGTCATGCCTGTCCACTAACATAAATGAAATATTTGAAGACTGTCACTGGATACAGCTCCTCTTTTATATAAATTGTTCTGAATCTTTTTAATGAAAAGAAACCTTCACATGTAAAAAAGATACATTTGGACTTTAAATATGCATTTTCAACAGATACACTCACTTTTAAAAAGATTCTACATAGGTATGTTATGCTGATTTTCAAAGCATTCACAGTAGACAAATATTATCCAGAATCAGAAATATTTCTAAGAAAATTTTGAAATAGATCTAACTAATAATCTACTATTCTTATCAACAGCAATTTATAAAAAGGAGTTGCCGATTACAAGAGCAATAAACTTGCAATCAGTATTCTTTTATTCTTCAGCAGTTTGAGAATTTCTAACATGTGCTTGTGTTCTCAATCTTGTGAAAAAAAAAACTATACAATTGTCAAATAGGAAATAATGATTCTGGGAGGGCGGGTACTAAAACATAAATTGCTGCCATTTAAAAAATATAAAGCTTTGTTAAAAGTAGATATTAAATGGCCATTTTTGTCAGAAATGGAGCTTTTTTATAGGCAGAATAGGAAAATTCGCTATCATACTCTAAGAAATACTATACCTTGTTTGCTATAATCAAATAAGGTTTTGCTACCCTCCAATTCCACATATCAGCTCAATTAAGAATACTTTCTCCACAACTTATTTTATTTTCTTCTTCATCAAACATCTGCTAAAAACTTAACTCAAACCAGACAGTGGTAGTACATGCCTGTAATCTCATCACTCTTGGAAGGTGAGGCAGGATGATCTCAGGTTTGAGTCCAGCCTGGGCAAGCTGGTAATTTATCAAGACTCTGTCTCAGAATTTAAAAGTTAAAAAAGGAGCTAGGGGTGTCACTTAGTGTGAAGGTCCTCAGTTAGATTCCAAGTATCACAAACGAATAAACAAAGATACCCACACACCTTAACAGGAAACTTTCTTCCTTACTGAGCTCATCTAACTTGATTTACTAATATCACTTCTACTCATTTTTTAACTCTGCTATGGTTTAAATGTGTCAGAAACTTAATTCCCAATGCAGTTGTGACAGGTATAAGAAAAGGTTTTCTCAATGAAGGCTGTTCTGACAAGAATGGGTCCACATCACTGACTGCATGAATGGTTCCTTGAGCGGGAATCCACTGTAAAACCCCATGCAGCCAGCCCTCTCTTGCTGTCCAAGCACACACGCTCTCCCACCCCTCCACCTGCTACACTGACGTGACTCAAGGAGAATGCCCTTCTCTGCCAGACACCAGTATCTTCCTTGATAGCAAAATTTCCAGCCTACAGGAACTAGGAGAAATAAATTTCTTTTCTTTATACATTACCTAATCTGGCATTGCTTTAGCAACACAAAACAGGTTAAAATTCCTATTTTATTCTTGATTTGAAGTCGTAGCATCATAAAATTAGAATAAACTTTAGAGATCATCCAATTTAACTCCCTCAATGAAAGAAAAAGAAACTCTGGTCAAAATTAAGAAAATTTACTCAATATCCCAAAATTTGTTAAAGTGAAAAGTTGGGGCTATTACAGAGTGATCTCTGCTGTCACCTTTTCATTTTTATTCATCACTGAGAAAGCCCAAGGGACATGTCTAAAAGCAAGTGAAATTCAATATTTTTTAAAGTGAATCATTAACTCTTTTCACAAAGTATAAAAATTACACTTCATGAAAAGTGAACTACACTCTCAACATTCCAGATACATGCCCAATCCTTGCACACTAGGGAAAAAAAAAGGCAAAACAATAAATGAGGA
This sequence comes from Dasyprocta punctata, assembly GCA_004363535.1. Lineage (NCBI taxonomy): Eukaryota > Metazoa > Chordata > Mammalia > Rodentia > Dasyproctidae > Dasyprocta > Dasyprocta punctata. The sequence continues at coordinate 29,531 of RJWM01001133.1, forward strand.
CTAAAAAGGAATTAGGACCTATGATAAAATTAATAAGATCCTAATATTCTCCTGGAACAGTATAATTAATTTGGCACACTACTCTAATGAACTATAACAAAAAACAGTCCACAGTTTGGTCATTATCTTAGATCACCTTTAATTTAAAAATACTACTTTACATTGTGCCTTTAAAAGAGCTGGCCTTACTAATAGGTTAAATCCTCCCAATACTTACTTTTCAGATTATGACTTGAACGTCAAAACACTCTTTCTCAAAAATCTGTGCCTACAAGTTTTACATAATATAATTAATGTAATTTTACAATTTGGAAGTTAAAGTGAAGAGATCTTCAAGGTCTCACACAAGTGAATTTAAGAAATCTGATCTAATTCTCAATTCAACAGTTCAGTTGTGAGATTATACCTCACTTGAAAAATCATCAAATTTTCCAGTGTTTTTTTTTTTTGTTGTTGTTGTTGTTTTGTTTGTTTGTTTGTTTTTGTCTTTTGAGACAGAGTTTCACTATGCAGTTCAGGCTGCCCTTGAACTCACAGTAATCCTCCTGCCTAAGACTCCCAAGTGCTGGGATTACAGGCACCATAACTGGCATAAATTTTTCATGTTTTAATACTAACTTTTTATCAGTAGTCAGGATTTGGTGTTTAGGACTTTTTCAAGCATATTACTCATTCTGTAGGTATTACAAGTAAAGGTTTTAAAGATTTCAAGAAGGTTCTCAGAAAATAATTAAAAATTAATCTGTATTTCTAAGTACAGCATTATTTTAATTCACTATTCCACTACCTAAAAGTCTTTTGGGCCATCATTCTCAATATGTTTCTGGCCTTGCTCATTTCATTCTTTGAACTGATTTTCTCTGGTGAACTACAGCATTCACTGCTTTTCACCAAACTAAACACACACACACATATGATCACAATCTTCTTCTTGTCTAGTGAATAATACTCAGATTAATATTGAGTCGTCAATACTGATATGATGCGAATCAAAAAAGAAAATTCAAAAATACTGAGCTTTGTCACTTAAGATCTCTTTTAAGTCTCAACAATGTTTAGGCTCAAATCTGTTCAAATTTCAACTTAGGAAATGCACTACATGTGGATTTCAAGACTTCATTTATAGACCAAGTCTCTTATTACAGCAGCCAGAATGTAATCTGAATGTTTATTTTGATTTTGTTACACTACACAAAAATCAAATAACTTTTGTTGGGCAACCACACACTCAGCTCAGTCAATGAACATATTTCAGACAACTACTTGTGGCTTGTCACTTCACCCTCCAACACACCATCAAAATTTGGCTCCAAATTTTCTTTGTCTTTGCTACACGCCTAGTCCTATCTTCCTCCACATTTTGTAATTTCCTATACAATAAGCCATAAACTGCTAGGACCCCCCTTCTATTACTGCCTCAAAGGATTGTGTAAATCTGTAATTTCTAACCTTCTATAGTATTTCTACTCCACAGTACCCAAAACATCATCAGGAGCTGTTCAGTTACATGGAGTCTAAGACATCAAGTCCCCACTGTCAGTTAAATTTGTTCATGGATCCTCGTTTCTACAACTGTAACCTCTGAATGCAGGAGTATGATTATCACTTACTGGTCTTTGAAGTTCCTACAAAAGCATAAAAGAAAAAAAAAAAGAAAATATAATTCCATCACAATTTCATCAACTGTGCTAAGTACTACAGCATAGATACTATCTTAAGGAGCCATTTTAAAAGCAACTATTGTCAAACAAATCAACCAAATTTTTCAGCTTTTTAAAAAAAATTTGAAAGAAAAACAGACATACTGAAAATAATGCACTAACAGCAGAAGAAAGGCTGTCTTGATGAGCATTAATCCCAAAAGAAGAACCGAGTGGATGACTGATTCCCTCCTGTGAAAATCAGGTCCATAACTTCCTTAGCACTGAGATCTAGACTTTCTCTGACTCAAGAGTTCTACAGCACCAACTGCCCTAAGTTCACAAGATTCTGAGCAGTTGGTAGGTTACTAAGTGATGAAAATGCAAACTCCATGCTTACCGGGCAGCTAGAGGCTCACAGAAAAACATTTTCCCCTACACAGTTACAACACACATCTTCAGGGGCTGAGCACGGGTTAAATACTATAAAAGTGATAGCGGAAGCACAGCCAGGTACTCCTCTAAGCTCAAAACAGACCTTAACATAAGGGCAATGAGGCCATCATTCAAACAAGATACAGCGCTTAACAAGCACAAGGAAAGGAAGGGAAGTGCCCAAAGGCAGAGTACAAAAGAAACACACATTCAGGGAAGATGTGGTAGGAGGACACAGTTGGGCACATACATAGAAGAAAAGTCTACTTGTTCATCTTTTTTTATAATACACTGTTGAGTTTCTTAGAGGGTAAGAATTCCTCAAAACAAATACTGTATCCATATGAAGGTATATCTGTTCTACTTTTTGCTCTTAAAAAAAAAAAAAAAAAAAAAAACCTCAGCAACTTAAATTTCAGATTTAATAAAACCTAGTCTTCTAGAAATATCAATTTTATAGCTAAGATGAGAGCAATATATTAGGAAATTAACTTCAGGAAAACAGATTCATTGTTCACTTCTATTTCCTCAGAATTTACAGACCCACTTGAACATTTTACTACTTTCTTATTTCATATAGGAACTTGACAAAACGAATATTGATTATCATTCTAGCAACACTTAAATTTGAATGAAGTTGTGTGAACTATTTGAATAAAGTGCTTTTTAATGATATAGATAAATGTATTTTGGTATAATTATTTGACTATATAAACACCAACTTTCAGGTTACTTTCATATTTATAACCAGCTTTGCTGTATAACAGATACAAACTAAGAGTAAAAGATAAATATATATTCAAAATTTATTCTTAATTTAGCACTTAAAATGTTTTCCAAGTTAAGCACTTTGAATGAAGAACTTGTCACAGATGCATTTCTAGTTTCCTCAGAAACAAAATTCTGCATCATGTTTATAAACTTTTCTATTATACTTAAAGTCACTATACTTTTAGCTTTAATGTTTGCTTCATTTAAATCAGAACATACAGGTCACTTTCAGAAAACAAAATAAGAATACTAAATGAGTGGTGGAGGTTTGGCAGAGCATTTTCAAATCTGACTAAATTAATAAAATACTAAATAAATTAATACTAAAAAAGAAACTTATCACTGACAATTTAAATACTCGTGTAAATACTTACCAGGTCTAGCCTTTTACATTAGTCAAAGAGACAATTTTTAGAGTGGCTAGAGGAACCATTCCTGTATTGGAAAAGTTTTCATACCAGGTAATTTTTCTCCTTTTCCTCTTATAAAGCATAAAAACATGTTTTACTTCTTGCATTCCTGAGGAACAAAAAGTAATCTGTTCTTCTTGATCTAGAATGATACTAATCGCTTCTTTAAAGCACTACACATTTGGTACATTATGGGTTCTCAGAGTTTTAACAAGTAAGCAGTTAGGCAGTGTTATGGTTTAGATCTGGAATGTCCCCCAAAAGCCTCATGTGTTCATCATTGGAATATTTTTGGAAGAGGATTAGAACCAGGGCACTACTACTGAGAGTCTGTTAGATGGTACAGCCTCTTTAGAGGTAGGTGGTGGGGGCGTAATATGGAAAGGTGTACTGTATTACTGTCCCCAGCACCTCCCTTCTCCTTCTGCTTCCTGGCTGCCATGACTCAAGTGAGCAGCTGTCTTCCACCAGACCCTTCCTGCCTTGGAGCCGGCCAAGTGTGAACTGAAACTGAGTCAAAAAAAACCACTCCATCTTTAAATTGTTGGTGCCAGATATTTTGTTCCAGCATGAGAAGGTGACAAAGACAGGAGAGGTGACTTGTCAGTCTGGCTTCTTATTCCTCACAGCTACAGAGCCCAGTGATTCTCAGATGTCTTCAGGGTATGAAAGTTTAGAAGCCAGAGGATAACAATGAGGCTTTAAGTAATAAGCAACTTAAGATTTTCAAAAAATCTAAGGTGACTTAAAATTCCAAATTTGATTTAGAATTAAGTGAATATTAATAGAAAAAAACCCTTCATTAAAGAAGGTCTTTTTTCTCTTTTAGCTACAAAATTCTTCTGCACTATTCTCTTCTTAGCCTAACATCTGTGAGACTTTATTTTCATAAAGCATATCAGTAACATCGTGAGTTTAGATCATTTTGAGTCCCTTAACAAAGGTCAGGAAGAATGTACCTGACTTCAACTAAGGTGAACTCACAGATCTCTGGCTAGGACCCTCAGGAGTGTTGGAGCTGTGTTTATAATCAGAGTTAAGATACAGTTGTATTCTTTACCTTTTGTGTCCCAACCCTTGGCACTTTTGCCTTTGCTGCAGAGCTGAGGCACTCACAAAATGAAGCATGGACAAGTGATACACTAGAAATACGTCATGTGAGAATCTGAGGAGTTAACCCTTGAAAGAAAAGTGTGGTAGAGTTATGGGGGAGTCCCTGCAATAATGGTGGAAAGACTAAAGTGAAGACAGTAAGTAAAGGAACTCATCTGGAGGCTAGGAGCTCCTAGCAGAGGAACTAGAGAGTAAGGAACAGTTCACCTCTCGTACCAGATAAAGCTAATTCCTTGACTTCAAGGAAAAGCCAAATACACAGAAACCAACACTGCCTCTGTAAGACAATATTGGAATATGAGGAAAGACATGGGGTTAAGTTGTAATTCAAACAACAAAGAGTATGACAAGCTGCTCTGCTCACAGCTATAGGATTGGGGAAGAGAAGGAGAAACCAGAGGCCAGAAGCTAAGCTTTGTACTGGACAATGTCTGGGCTGCCTGATGAACGAAATTGGGAAGCCAAAGTCACTCATTATGCATTATTAAAGATGAATGTATTCTTTCTCTAGAACAAATCAACCCTAAATAATAAACAGGAAGCAAAGTTCAATGTATGCCCTATTTGCCATGGTCATGGGAGACAATACCAGCAAGTGTCTGTGATACAATTACAGGCCTAAAGTCGATTAACGTAGATTAAGCAGGCACTGGTAGTGATATCCAAACATAGTGAGAAACTATTTTTTATTTGATTAAGAAGATAGAACACAAAACATACCATTCTCATTTCACTAAAAAGCAGAGTGAAGCTCAAGAAATGAACTGTTTATGGATTAATAAAGCCACTTGCTAGTACAATTGTTTGTAATATTCATGACATTTTTGCCCAGTGCTTTTAGGAAAATTATTGCCACTGAGCAGAGGAAGGGCACAACAGGGCTTACTGTATTTATATCTTTCTGTCTATATTCAATAAACATCTATTAAATAGTTAAATACTAAGCAATAGGCTAGATCGTACTATCTTTTCCTGGAAAACCTCAGAAAATGGATGTACTGGATAGTGGCAACAAGCTTGAAAACAGACAAAATATTGAGATTTATCAGTACCCATTATGAGGTAAGAAGGAACTTCTGATATTAAAATTGGAACAAAGTATACAAGTATCATCAGATAACAAAAGAACTATTGGGTAAGAAAAGAGTGGGTGAAGGACAGAAAAAGGGCAAAGAGTGGCAAATACAACTTGAGAACTGTACCAAGTTCTTATAACTTTTGCAGTGCTGAAGAAAACACGGGCTGATCAAACTGCTGCAGCTTGCAAACAGTCCTCTGAGGGTCACTCTCTCTCCATCTCAACTTGGATTAAGGAGAAAAAAAGAAATCAGTAAAAGACATGTACATTTCTCTGCCTAAACAGTCTTTTACAATTAGAAAGAGCTGACAATTTTAACTTATCATAAGAGAACACTGTACTAATATGATACAGTTTTCTGGAGGAAGAAACAGTGAGCAAACATATCCAGCTATTTCAGGATGTCTAGATTTAATTGAGTTTGAGGAAAAGTGTGAATGACGACTGGAAAACTGTGAGAAATAAAAGTAGCTGCTGCAAAGGAGAAAACTAACATTTAAAAAAATGAGGGTTATCAGGTAGGTTATTACTGAGATCATATCATAGGTACTTTAAAAAATCTTTTCTGCTTTTAAATGTCTGCCCAGATAGGGTAATAGTTACAGAGAACCATTCATAAAGGTACGGTGAATATATTAAACAGAAATCTAATGTTTTTAAACAATGATAGGAGAAATAGGGAACACTTTAACACTGCTAATAGCAGTATAAAACATATTTGAAGTTGGGCATACCTTTGACCTAGCAGTTCGACTCTTGAGCATATATCCTAGGCAAATAATAAAGACGGCGTGTATAGGACTCTAAGAATTTATACTCTGAAGCTTATTTTTGATAACAGAGAGAGAGAGAAAGAGAGACAGAGAGCGAGTGCCTAAATAGCCAGCAAAAGAAAATAAATTGTGGTATTTTCATACAGTGAAATACTTCAGTCATGAATTATAAATATAAGCAAAAATGACTCTTGACAAATGTGATGCTGCAACAAAAAGAAATCAGGGCTATAGGAAAAAACATATAGTATTATACTATTTATATGAAATTTGATAGTAAGCAAAATTTAATGTAGGGAGTAAATAAATGAAAAACTATAAAGAAAAACCTTGAAGTAATAAGCTCACAATTCACGAATGGTGAAGCAGTCAATAGAATCTGGCATGGGCACACAGTGAGCTACAAAGATACTAAACTAGGTTGGTACTCAGTTATTCACGTTAGTATTTTTAGTACTTTAGCACACGTTATAAATATTCTTTGTATATACAGCATTTTCTAAATACTATGGGGTTGCTTCTATTTTTAAGACTGCCAGAAATAACCTTGTATTTAACAAACTATTTCAAAGGTATTTCTAAGTGTCTGCAAGTAACAGGCACCTAGCATGTCTTCGGACCTTAATAAAATTATTTCTTTAAATTCACACAACACTTTGAGGTAAACATCTTCATCCTTAAGTTTATATATGAGGAAATTAATTTCATGTTGGTAAACACAGTGCTTAAAGTCACATAGCTAGAAGCACTGGGATTTCATTTTTAGCAAACTCTGATAACAAACTGTAAAAACCATGGTGGAGGTTTGGTAAAATCTCCAAGGTAGGACTGGTAAAAACATAACAACAAAAACAAATTTCCAACACAAATACTAAACAGATGTTATACTACAGTTACTATTCTAAGTCATCTTGGCATTTAAAATGTTCACATACTTTATATTAATTTCATCATAGTAATTCTATTACTTCATCATCATAATTTACCTTTCAATTCTATAAAATATTCTAAAACTGGCAACAGATACCAATTATGTTTACGGAACATTACAACTTGGCTGTCCTCAATAATTTTTCTAAGGCCAGAAGCTTAAGGAAAGTTAGGAGCTGAAAAGTTGAAACTTGGCACCACAATCTCACAATCTCCTAGTCAGGGTTTCACTCAGAAGCAAGTGAACAGGCTTGCAAAGCACCACAGAAATTACTTACTTCCATCCTGTCTCTCCACCAATCATATTTCAAAACCTAATTTTAAACTCTTGCAGAAAACCTATCACCTGGCTTTTTATACTCCATTAACCTCGATCCCTTCGACATACATACAACATAACTCATTTATATATTTGTCACCTTAAAATTTTTTGTTATTTTCATTTGGATGTGTATCCAGCCTGCAAGAGCCACTAAAAAGAATATATAAGCTTATTTCTTTTGCACTGGGTCCTCTCTCATTCTCTTGCCTCAAAGTAAACTGTATTCTGTGAACAGTAGTCATTTTATAAATGCTGGTTGACTTACTACAGTGGAACAATTCGCCTCTGGTATTTCTCAATATCCCAGTGAATCCTCCACATCTACAACATGCTGGAGATGATACGAGGTACTGCTAGAGGCTTGGGGTCTTCCTGTGGGTGCCTGGGACAAGAAAAACACAGAGAGAGACCAAAGACAGTCAGGAGAAACACAGAGAGAGAAAACATGGAAATAACCAGAGGATAGAAATAGAGCTGACAGGAATGCAAGTCAGGACCGACAGAGATTAAGCAGTCAGGGAAACTCAGAGACAGAGAAGACATCAGCAATCTTGGGTTTCGGTTTTGAAACCACATTTTTGGTTCTACTGCACATGTTTTAGATGCCCTCATGTTATTAGATTTCTGATATAATCAATCATTCCAATGTGATTGCTCAAGTTTTCCTGAACTTACATCTATTAAAATTTATCTTTACCAGGCTTTCTTTTTGAAGATATGCACAAAGACATACACAATTGTCAAAACAGCCAGTTGTAAACAAGGACATCTTTTTTCCAATTTCAAAAATGTTAAGTCATAGAACTAAGTAACTTGCTCAAGGTTACAAGCAAACAAATGATACCTGGAGCCTCAAATCTTCTGATTTCAAAAGCTAATGTTTTTTCTGGTATCCTATGCTGTCCCTAATAGATATAGATACAATATAAATCTTTACTTTTTATAAATTCAAACTGACCACAGTTTAGAATAAAATTTTTCTGACCAATTTGTTACTAGAATATTTTAACTATATAAATAAATCAGAAAATATATTGGAATGATAGAAAATTTAGAATAAAAAGTGAAACAGTCACTAGACCAATTTTAACATCTAAAAAAGGAAATAGAGTTAATTTGTTTTTACAACTTCATAGTTTCAAAACCTTGATCTAATACATTGAGCTGGCCAGAAAAATGAAATGCCTTTCAAAGAGTTCTCAGAGTTAAGTACCAGTAAAGAACTGGTCTCAAAGTTACTCGCTCTCTCGTGTCTAACCTACCGTCGATAGTGCCATCCCATTTCAGTGTACTCCATAAAGTAGAAATGATTTAATGCACCACTCTTTGTAAGCATTAGTATTTTCTCTTGAGGAATACTTACACTCTTGTAAATAATCATGCCCTTTTGGAAGCAATCAATGTAATTGCCAGAAAAGCTCCTTTGATACAAGTGTAAAGCATATTATTGGATTTCACAGCAAGACAAGACAATATGAATGCAGAGAAATTTCTATCACTTGTGCATCGATATTTTCCATTATGTTCAGCAATTTTTAAACCAGAAATTTTCAAATATGGCCCAAAGTACAGTACTACTCTGCCCTCTAGTGATGGCTACATTTTGCTAGCTATAGTAAGTTGGAATTTAAAAACAAAAAACAAAAAACCCCTGCATTTAAAAAAAATGCAAAAAACAAAAAACTGCATGATGGTTGTTTTTTCATCCTTTGAGTAGCGAAAAAGGAGTCCTAGTCAACTTATGTTGTATGATTTGTGGTATGAACACAGAACAGGAGCGATACTAGAGAGTTTAATAATTTCTTTTCATTGGCATGACCCATCTAACTATTATAAACAACAACAAAAAAGTCTTTTTAATCAGGTCTAATCCTTACATTTTTATATTCCTTCCAGTTTCTGTGTATAAATTTCTTAATAAATCCTAAATTAGTCACTTCCATTTTGGAATCTAGGGTATCAATATGAGTGTCACCATACATACCACACATAAGTGAATGAGTTTCTACCAATTAGCATAGAGCAAAAAATGATTAATCCTAAACTATACTGAATATAATTAACCCTTAATTATTCAAATGGCATTTCAGGATTTTCCTGAGTTTCAGGGTCATTGTTAGTAAAGTCACTGTCACATTACCAATACGTGTAGAAATAATCAAGGATGCCAGTTAAGACATTATTATGTACTGATTTACTCTAGTATTTCTATGAAAGGAACTTCTTTGTCATGATGAACTGTCCCTCTTAATTTCTTCTGCCATAACCCTCCTACGAGGAATGGGCATTTCTAGTACAGTATTTCTACTCTCACTGAACCCAAGATACTACTTTCATGTCTACACATTTATGTTAAAAACAGACATTATATTTGTGCACCCAAACCTGAGAAGATAAACTATAGGCAGTATGAGGTTGTGGTTAGGAATACAAACCCTACAGACAGACTGCCAGTTTGAATTCCAGCCCTGCCACTTCTTAGCAATGTAACCTGAAGCAGATTATTTAACCTCTCTATGCTTCAGTTCTCTCATCTAAAAAGGGGAATTAAAAAAAGGCACTCACCAATAGTAGTGTGTTGTATCTTGATAGGTATTTTGGTTATACTGCTATATACATTTATCAAAACTCAGAATGTGCTCTTTTAAGATTTGTGCATTTCACGAAATGCAGATTTTAAATAAAAAAAACTTAAATTTAAATGCCAAACACTAGTCTGTTATATGTATGCTGGAGGATTTAGAGGAGATGTAGTGATGCCTACAATTTATTTTGAACTGCATGAAAACTTAACATGAATTCACAAGGGACAGATAAATGACAGATACATAATAAATACAGTAAAATATTAATACTAAATCTAGGTGCTGAGTATATGTGTTTCATAAGAAAATGCTGAGGAAAAATGTACCTACCTCTCATCAGATTGATGTGAAGATCAAATATAAAAAACAGTGAGTGCCTGATTCAATCAACAATGGCATATGGCAATAAGCTTATTTCAGCAAATGGAAAGTAAGGATCTATTTTTCCCAATATGGTAGCAAAGAGCCAGTAATGAGGTACAGAGCGCCCACACTGGGGTGAACACTGCCTAAAGGTGTTACAGTTCAAATTTCAAGTAAATAATAAAACTGCACGGACCATGTAAAGAATGAAAGAGCTAGATTTAAACATCTCGTTTTTTAAATTAGTCAAGAAGCTTAGACAATTTATTTAAATTGCAAATACACAAAGAGAGAAATAAGCACATAAAATGCAAGTAAACAGTGGCAGTGTTCATCATAACCATTATTACACCACCTAGGCCTGAGTCTTGTATACCCTTTTCCACCATTCTGGGCAGACAAAAACAAAAGTGGCTACACCTAAGTTATATTCTTAGCCTAGCCTTAGAAATTGCACATGCAGGTGGCCCAGCTACTCCGAAGAGTTTTATGAAGAATTTTTATTAAAAAATAAAGTGCATTTATATAAAGAATCACTACACTTGATGTAAGAGAAGAACTGGTCGTAAGGAGGATCTCATTACTCATTCCTCTGTAATGTCAATTATAATAAATATAAGTCCTATAGATGAAGCGTTTAGGAAGTATGCTTGCTGATGACATTTTAAAGAAAATCATTTCAGTGCATTTCAGAAAATGCTATTATTACCTGGATAAGCTTTGATATGAAACAGCTGGAGGTAGCATATTTCAAGAAAAGAATACAGTATTACAACTATATTTATACATGATGAATCCCATACTTCCAGGAATGGATTTGTGAGTCATTATAGATTACTCCATGAAGACAGTGACTAAACAAAGAGTTCCAGCCGAAAAGAGAATCAAAACCTTGGCACTGATAGAAGGAATATTGGAAACAATACATAATATGGTTTCTACCTTGAGTATGCTATGAAAACTGCTTTTGCGTAACGAATCACTAACCTAAAGGCCTTTTTAAAGGCATTCTGGTGTCTTTCAATTTTTCAGCATTATTGATGGTGCAACTCTTCCCTACCTTCCCTGGCAGTATATATGCTGTTTTTCCCACCAGTGTGATCTGATTGTTTTTCTTTCCTTCAGATTTCATTGAACAAGTAGGTAGGTATTTGTCAAAAATTATATTCAAAGGTGTATTATCTTCTCTCACCAATTTTCAATGTTTTGGCTCTACTTCTCCCTGAAGCGATATAATTTACACTCAGCCCAAATCTCTTCTACACTCATCTCAAATTTAGTACTATAATCTAAACATAATCACATGGGTATCTTCTCCAAGATTTAAATCCTGTCCATTCCCAAATTCACCCCTCCCCAAATCAGCATCTGCTACAAATGCCTTACTTCTTTATTATTTGTTTTGTTTCGTTTTATTGAGACAGGGTCTTGCTATAGAGTTAAGGCTGCCCTTGAACTATGTGAACTATGTAGCCCAGGCTGTCCTTGAACTCACAACAATCCTCCTCCTTCAGCCTAGGATTATAGGTATGTATCACCATGCCTGACTATTGCATTACACTCATGCCTAAATAAAAAGCTTATCTTTGATTCCTTTTTAACATTTATTATTTGTTTCCCTCCTATTGTTCTTCTATGCCTCTAAAATAAGTTCACTCTATTGCCAACCTCTGTAGATTAGTAGTTTTAAAAGTGATTCAATGCTAGATACCTGAAATCCACAATCTTGAATAATATGATGAAAGGTAAATTTATAATAACAAAACACATGTATAGAGGCTAAATAATAGTATGCATCAAATGCTTCAGGAACTCTTTATAGAAGTCCTTTCAATATCCATGTATTTTTGCTCTGTGAATTGGCAAAGTCCTTATTTGATTTTGTGAGCTGAATACCTCCATCCAAAACATTTTAGTAGCTCTCCCATAGTCCCATTTGCAACTGTCAACACCCTACTAGTAGAATGAATGCACTTCTCCTTACCCAGAATAGTGCTAACACCCCATAAACCAACGTTTTCAATGCCTACCTTTTTTCCTTCCCAATCCATCCCATTTATATCACCTGCTCAAAAATATTCAGTAGTTCATCTGCCTTTGGGGAGAGGAAAAGAATAAAGTCACCCTGATAACTTAAGACTCCCTTACATTTGTCTTTTTACCGGTTTTCCAATTTAACTTTACACACATCACATTCAACCCACAAAAGGATTTTATTTCGACTCTCCAGACTTTTCCTACATTTCCTCTTCTGTGTAGCCTTCCTTGATATCCATAAGTACGCCTTAGATCTTTTTCAGAACTCTTTTTTGTGTGTGGGGGGGTGTGTAGCGCTGGGAATAAAACCAAGGGCCTCAAGCAGCTAGGCAAGTACTGTACCTAGAACCCTCTTCCTCTGAAATCTTATCATTTAGGTTTAGACATGGGTCCTTTTGTGTTGCTGTTGTTAAATTAAAAACAAAATGTTGCAGTAAAAGAGAAAAAATGCCATGAATCCTCCTCAAGCTCCCCACCATTTCAAATACATTTAACCCATTGTTCTTGTCATTTTCTTCCCTTAAAAGAATTTTTTATTGGCAATGCATAAAGTCATGGGTGCTTCTGACTAGATCATCCTACAGCTCAAATAAAAAACTGGTCCATTTAAGTGTGTCTTTTACAAGGAAACCTGTAAGTTTCTGTCTTTCTGATTAATCTACAGGAAGCAATAGTAAGCATTATGCAGTTGAAAATCTAGATGCAAATACAACTATTTACAAGCATTAGGAAGTAAAATTTCTAAAATATTTTTTCAGAGGCACATTATAAACTCTAGTGTATAAAGTACCCTATTACAATGGAAATAATCAGGAAGAAAATTCTACAATTTTGATGATTACCTAAAAAATAAAGAGCAGCAGGACTGGGACACCATTACTATCAACAAGATACATTATAATAGCTCTACCAGAAAGAGTTATCTTATGTTCTCTAAAAAGTGAAACTCAAAGTGAATAATAAAGAAAGGCAACACTCATCATTTTAATAGGAACAACTAAATTATCAAACCTGAAAAACCTGATCATTCATTTAAATGTTCATTTTACCAAATCAGGTGAAAGATGCTCTGTATTCTACTACCCTCCAAATGGCCTGACAAAATAATAGCTATTGAAAGGGATTGGGAGTTTATAGAATTCTGATAGTGGCTGCTGATTTCAAACTTTTCTCTATTGGTACTTTCACAATACACCTGTTTTGACAATTTGGTAACACTAAAAATGTTGAAAACATCATTGGTATTCAAAAACTCCAGTGAGGGCATGGAAAACTTCCAGCTACTTGGCTGGATAGCTGCTGTGTACTACTCCACACATGCACCTCCAATTTTATAGATTTTACTGTGTCTTTTAGTCACTTCATTGGAATTTGTGTAGCATAACTTATTAGAACAATAGTCACCATATAAATGGTATCAAAGCCCTACACAGAAAAGCCAGTTGCTGGGCTGAGGATGTAGTTCAGTGGTCAAGTGATTTGTTTACGGGGCATGAGGCCCTGGTTTCAATCCCCAGCACTGAAGGAACCAGTTCCCAGTATCTGGCCGGCTCTCAAGAAAGCTGTGCAAGTCTAAGTGTCTATGATAAAGCTGAGTACCTTAGACACTACTGAAATGGAATACTTCTGCCATGAGGATACACTTGGTAATAAGCGGCTTTGTAGTAAATGTTAAGGAACAGTAAAATAATTACATAATTCATCTATCTTTTTAAGAACAGTAATTTATATAGGCCTACCAGAGGCAGAGCAACTGCAAATTAAACTAAGCAGGTTATAGCAGAAAATATAAAACTAAAATGCAATGTTCTTAAACTACAAATTTCAAAAATCAAACTCAATACAAAGAAATCGTAAAAATTCCTCCCAGAATAAAACACCTAAAAGTGAACTTCAGCAAACCTTTCCCGAATATATGTATACCAACAGAATCCAGGTCCAATTTGCCTCTCCTTAAAGCTCATAAGCTTCACAAAGGCTACACCCAGAGGGTACCTGATAAAGTTAGAGAAGCATCTGTTTGAAGGCTAGCAAGTTTTAAGAAACACTTGCTGATTAAGTGCACAAGAAAAATGAGTCAACAGGTACCCAAAATTATTTTGATGTTCATTTTAAGTTCTCAGGCCCACTAATATTTATTGAGAGAAGAACTACAAACTTCGAGGTACAGAGAGACCTTTGATTTTGAACCCTGTTTGTTCTTCCTGAACTTGATCTGGAAAACTGATCTGGATAATTATCTCCATATAACCAGAGGAAGCTTATTAATAGCAAGTTCAACATAACAGATTAATGAAATGTGAATTTCTATTATTTCTATAATAATAATCCACCTAATGTTTATCATGCACACTACACCTGCCTGACACTATAAGTTTCTGTATTTGCTAGAATAAATCTGACAAGGTCCTATGAGAAAGCTGCACACTCATACTTACATACACTGATGGGAAGATATACAATATCTAGTAAGTGCAGTATGTATTTCACACTAAAATGCACACAGATTCTTAAGAGATAAACATTAAGAACAATCTCACTCTTGCTATAATTTGGATCTGGAATATCTCTTTCAAAAGCCCACACGTTAAAGGAGGTGGTACAAACCTTAACAGATAGGCCCTGGCAAGGAGGTGCTTGAGTCATTCAATCAGCCAGTCTCTCTGTCTCTTCCCAGCCAGAGGTGAGCAGTTTTGTTCTATCACACACTCCTCGACATGTGCTCCTACCAGTGCCCTAAGGCACCATGACCCTGGCCTAAAATTATGAAGTTTGACTGATCATGGACTATAATTTTTAAAACCACAGGCAAAAATAAACATGTTCTGCTTAAAAGTTGATTTTCTCAGGGATTTGTCACAGTAATGGGAAGCTGACATACATACCTCCTATTAGATTCATTTATTTTCCTGAGGAAGTATACTTCTCAATAATGGAGGATTAGAGAGTACAGACTTCAAAATAAAAATATGAAATTTATTCAACATCTTTCAGGGTGGGATTAAATGTATGAAGAGAAATCATGCTCAAATATATTTATGCTATCCTTGCAGAGTGAATTTTACAATGTAAACATACACTAGAGTTGAGGGAAAAGTACACTGTTAAAATTCACATATGTTTTTGAATTTGAGTAATTTCAGAAATAGCTTTTAAGAGAATCTGACCGCAAAAGTGGACAATAATCAAAATGTCTTTTAATGAATTAAACTAATACCTACAAAAGTAGATTGCTTATCCTGTAGTTGACACAGAGGTAAAATGATAAATTTGACAAATAAATTTAAAAGCTTTCACACAAAAGTGTTCAAGTCTCAAAGGTTTATTTCCTTATTATATATTGTTTTAAAGAGATGCTAAATCATTGGAAAGTGAAATTATTCTAGCGACACAGACACACACACACACACTACACACACACAAAATCATCCAACAGTAAAACAAAGAACATTAATTTGAGTCAACATCAACATCCAACAATTAAATGCACTATTTACTTATCACTAATCCTAAGGATCTAGCAACTGACATGCTTAACAGAAAAAGTATACTATTGTATAAAGTAAAGAATCACTACACCGATATTCAACAAATTGCATTTATACTATATTTGAGAAACTCAACTATTATCTAAATTAAGAATTTAGAGGAGAGAAGGGAAAAAAGAACAAAGGAAGATGCAGAAATAGGACAATAAGCAGGTAAACATAGCAGGTTTATGGCTCCTTGACTTCTGGATTTCATTCAAATACACAATCCTTTTTCCCCCTAATCTTAAACATATGCTATTTCTATTCTCAACTGATTCATAGTAAAAGAATAGTACCTTCAAAATGTAAATTGGTTTGATAAGACAGTAAAAAAAAAGTGATATAACTCCAAAATGAGCTGTCAAATTCCCTCACCTAATTTTCAGATACATTCCAATTCTAAATAAACAATGATTACACATGGAAGTCAAATTTTACAATGTGATTCTTCCATTATACAATGATTACACATGGAAGTCAAATTTTACAATGTGATTCTTACATTATACAAAGCACCTGACTTTAAAGTTATTACACCTGATTCCTTGACTTACAAAAATATCTTTTTTATATGCAGAGACTTAAAGTGGAAGAAATACGAACCAGTAATTTCAAATGTTTCCCACCTCAATGGTACTATAGATATTTTTGGAATCTTGGACCAGAACAAACCAGATTTCTTGGTTACATAATAAGTGATATAGAATACACTTTTTAAAAAAATCTCTATTTTATAATTTGGTAGAGAAAAACAACTACCTCTTTTATAGACAGAGTCATATTCCCCTAAATTTCACAGGTTGAAGGCCAAATTTCCAATGTGATAAGGTAGAGAGGATCAACAGTGAGGGAATAAAGATTAAGTTAGGTCAGAGGATGGGACCTCAAAGCCACAGAACTGCTGTGATTCTGAGATACGGAAGATCTCATCCGTGCGATGCACAGAGAAGGGCCATTTGAAGACACAGCAAGAAAGGAAGCATGTACATGCCAGGAAGGGCTCCTCGCCAGAAACTGAAGTGGCCAGCTCCTTACTTGTGGCCTTCTAGCCTCCAAAACTGTGATAAAATAAAAGTATGTTGATGAAGCAACTCCAGTTGCAGTGTTTTGTTACAGCAGTCTAAGTGCGGGTAAAGCAATCTCTAATGATGGAGAGCTTATATTTATGAAGTAGTTTCACTCTACTGATAATCCAGCTCAATATCTGATAGCAACCAAGATGTCCCATTTATAAAAAGAGGAGCCTAAAGCAATCTGAAGAGAAACTCACCCCCGCATCCCTTCTATATACATCTGTTATTTTAAATAAAACAAATGAAATTGTCACTTTAGAAAGGGTGTAACACTTTAAATTATAAAACAATTACTATGTAGTACCTCATTCTCAGAGTACAGTGGGCAATGTCAACAGAGAAGTTCTCTAAGAATTCCAAATTAAACCTTCACTGAAGAATAGTAACAAAAATCTTGAAACAGAAATGCTAATACTTTTTGAAACCAAACAGCATCTGCTCTACATGATAAAAACAATTTCGCTGGCAGTGTCTCCTGTTTGTTTTTTACCTTACCTAAAAATTATATAAAATTTGCATTTTTTGCAAGTTGATGTTAACTTCATTTTTATTAAGACTGTAAATGTGTCCCACATATCCACTCTAGCCATCATCGTGTCCTTTGGCTTCTAAATTCTCAGTAGCAGAAGTGAATTATTAGATTACAGAGTGACTAAACATTTTTATAGGACATAGTCTTCAGTGGTAAAGATAAAGCCACTTTCAAGTTTTGGTAAAACTACAGATGAATACATACATTCTTATACATTCAGGATATTTTAAAAAAATTCTTTGCTAAGGGGGTTGTTCATATATATGAACACTGTACACAAACATACTTTAGATATTCAAACAATAGCAGATATCTAACAGGTGTACTTTATAAGTACCAGGACTCTTGAGCTTTGATCATATTTTTTAAAATTCTTAATTGACACATCAAAGATTGTATTTATGGGGTATATGTCATGTTTTGATATACACGCACATTATGTGATGCTTAAATCAAAGTAAGCATACCTAACTATCATTTCTTTGAGGTGAAAAAAAATTACCATTTTTTGAGTGCTTCTGTGTTTTAGCTAGGCACTACATCAGCACTTGACATAATGACCTCATTTAGTTCTCACGATCTTACAAAACAAAGATCATTATTCTTATATTAAGACAAGAAAACAAAGTTTCTGAGAGGTAACTAATCACCCAAATCTTTCCAATTAAGAAGTATTCAAACTAGGATTCTCTAAATTCAAAAACTATGTTGTCTCGCATTCTAACCTTCACATATTTACATATATGTGATTGTCTTTGCTGCCTTTCCACTTCATGGCACTTGGCAGCAGCAATCACTGTAATTTTTATCACACCTCATACAGACACTTATGAAAAAGGACTTGGAGAACTGCTTCAGAAAGTAAAGAGAATGATGGGATTAACATGCTCAAAGTGAAGGAAAGTATTTTGAGGAGGATTAATGGCAATGTGTCTTTTACAGTAATAAAATTTTTAAAAATTTAAACATTAACTATATATTTAATTGAATCTGTGTGACACACATACATACACACAAACATATATCCATTTTTTAAAAGAAATGACCATGTTCCTTTCCCTCAATCTTCGGGAATTATAATCTATCAAACAGAGCATTGTTAATGTACTAAAAAGTGTCTGCACTCTTTATCTCTGGAATGATTCTGAAAATTGAACTTAAGCAGACAAAGGCATTCGGCTACCATTTTATCAGGTAAAATTATTGTATTACTGTAGGAAAAAGCAAAGTACTTATTTCTTAAATCAATTAGATAGTATAATAATTTCTTTCATATTACAATAAGCTACAGAAATTTGAAGTTTTGTAACCTATTATACATAGAGAATAAATTATCATCAGTATCATGGTTCCTTTCTCAAATTCTAAAACATACTGCAGTGGGGTTCACTATAAAGGAATTTTCATTCATTTTAAAAACTACTTACTAAACAATACTGTGTCTAAAATTTATACTAGAAACTTATAAAACACCCAGAAACTTTTGAATTATATCAATTCCTCACTCTTTAAAACTTGTCAAAGATAGTGTTCCACATAACAGTATCAAAACAATTCATGGTCAAGTAATTTTACATGTTAGGCAGAATAATTTACTGCAAGACTTCTTGGAATCTTTATATATATTAAGTGTACTCAGTCTCTCTGAGAAGCAGTAGAAGGTATTCTGTATGTATTACAATTAAAATACACACTGTCCCTTCCTAGCAGCCTTTCTCTAACCCACCCCTCTTCAAGACCCCTTCCATCCTACAGCACAAGGGACTCTCTTTGGACAGTGAAATATGAGAAGTAGCCACATGTGTCACTTATAAGCAGCCATTTTAAGATCTATGATTCCACTATTGCTTTTTTTCTCCTTTAAAACTTTTGCATTCCAAAAATGTTGAATGAAAAGAACCTGGAGCCCAAACACAGCTGAGTCATCAGGAACATGAACAAAATGAGAAACTTCTGACCTATACTGTACAACTAAGATTTGGGGACTCAACATGATAATAAAGTGTAACTTTGCCTAAGCTAACTGATATAATATGTTTCCTAGATTTAATAGACCCTGGCATCTTTTTTTTCAAGTAATGTCTTCCAGGAATTAGTTTCTAAAGTACAATTGGTTCTTTAGAGCATCTTTTCCATTTCTGAATATAGCAGTACCTCAGTTCAGGCATGCTTTTGCTTGCAAACAATTTGATTCACAAACAGAAGCATGTGGCAAAATTTTTGTTTTCAAACTCTGCATCAGGCAACAAATACAATCACATCCATCTTTCCCACACAAACACAGATGTGGCCAACTTTTCCAAAATCATAGAACAGATTAAGTTCATGAACTGAGGTACCACTGTATAGTAGAAGCACATAGTCTTAACCATCTTCAATTAAGCTTTCACTGTAAAATTTTTCAACACTTCGAATTTCTCTCAATTTCTGCTTATAAGCAATAAAATGAATTTTATTGCAATAATCAGATTAACATTCTGAAATCACAGATCAAATGGCTACTCAGTTGAGACGAATTTCAGGTTAATTTACATTTAATTGGAAAGTTAAATTAAGGAACAAGTTCCTTTCCTGAAAACTGCAACTAAATATTATATAAATTTGCTCATTTTAATTCACACCAAGTCTTTAGTCTTATAAATCACCAGTTCACCATTACAGTATTCATATATCAGTAAACCAATCATATATTTTATTCCCAGACCGGGAAAACTGCATTTAAGCAACTAGTACTAAAACTAATTTTAAATATTATAGTCATACTTTAAAACAGATAAAGAATTTTTTCCTAGAGCAACAATTTTGAAAATAACTGACACAAGAGGACAGAGTAAGTTTGTAATAATTTTTCACTTTTATATATTTTAAAACCACAACTTTTTTTTCATTATGAGGTTTTCATATTGTAAGTGGTTTAATAATGTAGTTACAAACACCTCCATTATTGTTAATAGGTAGAAAAGCTCCCTAATACTTTGATACTGATTCATTTTTTCAATTAAAGCCAATGATTGTACAAAATTTGCTTCTGGGAAAATTAACCAGTTAGATATTTTTAAATAACCTCTACCCAGGACTTTAATAAGTTTACTTTCACTAATATATGCTGCTATGAAAAACCAAATCAGAGATTTTGAAAAGTTAATTTTAAAAATTTCATGGTTTTAAAAAAAGATGTAACTTACTTGATGATGAAGATCAAAATTTCACTTAAAAAAAAAATAAAACTGTTGAGAAAAAAATACACAAATGTCACACTTCCTTGACCAGCGTGGAAGGTGAATCCATCACACGGGAAAACACTGAGACCAGCTCTGACAGCACATAGTTCCTGCCTGCCTCACTGCTTCTAGGTAAGTAAGGAAGATGCACCACAGT
This sequence comes from Dasyprocta punctata, assembly GCA_004363535.1. NCBI lineage: Eukaryota > Metazoa > Chordata > Mammalia > Rodentia > Dasyproctidae > Dasyprocta > Dasyprocta punctata. The sequence continues at coordinate 50,501 of RJWM01001133.1, forward strand.
GCAGTTCTTACCAGTCAAGTCAAGACTTTCCATTGTGTTTCAATGGAATATCAGAACTTCCAGCTTCTGTGATGCAGCAGGATTCTGTGAAAGACCCATAGGAAAGTGGTTATTATGGGGACCCACGAGGCCTTTCAAACAAAATTAAAAAGACAAATACAATTTGAAGAGCCAAAATTAGAAGAGAAGGGTCAACCATTAATTTTGACAGTGTGAGTTTAATTCTTTTGGTTTAAAGATCTGTTGACCCTTTAGTCCGAGAAGTGAGCATATGGTATTCAAGAAATAACAAATGTTCTTCCTATATATAAAGTTCTTTAAGGAGCTCAAAGATACATTCTTATTGATTTTCAGATAGCCTCATAGATTTATTTCTATAATGGAAAAATGTATCAAAAAAGACCATAATAATGCCTCATTTTGATTACCGTTCAGTAATCTGTAATCTATGATACAACTATGTGTGTATTAACATAAGAAAGGAGGAAACAGACTGGTTCTGCTGTGGCCAACATGGGTTTTTAAGTTCTCTTAGGAAAACAAAGAAATCATGGGAAATTTAAGAAAATGGGATCAGTCACAAAGCAGAAGTCACTGTCCATGCTGAAGGCGCTGCCTGAGACAGGCTCCCTTTTGAGTTCACTGACAGCCAAATATAGAGACTCAAAGTTTTATATGGCTATTCCAAACGCCTATGAGTAGCTTTAGAAAAGCAAGTTCAACATAAGTTGTTCTGCATTTAAATTACAAGTATTTCACAAAATTTCTGACTTGATGGAACTGGGTTGTTACCAGAGATGTAACAAGGTCAGCTGGGCAAAACCCAACCCTTCGCCACCAGCTGCCTTCCTGTGTTCTCAGGGTACTTCCCTGCACCTCCCTCACCACTGGTTTCCTCTCAATCCTTATCCCAGCAGTCCTGAAATCCCAATTCTCCTTGATCATCTCACTCCATCTCATTAAAAACTTCCCTCTTCCTTTTCAAGGCCCCTGCTTCCCACCCATAACACTGTTTCCCATAGTCCCGGCCAGCCTGGACCTGGTCCAGCTCAGTATTCCCTCTGAAAACTTTCATAATGGGAGCTGGGAGAGCCATCTATTAAAAAGCTAGGATTTGCCTGTTGTCACAAGTAGGGCACGTGATTTGGCATCTGAAAAATTTATCTTCAAGATGTGCCCTAAGCAACCACTAAAATATTTTGAAACAACTGGCTATCTGGCACAGCTCCCACAGCCTCCTTGGGGTGCAATGCTTTGAAATACTCATTATAGTGAAAAAAAAAAACAAAAAACAAAGATGAGGTGTCACTCCTTATAATGAAGCAAACTTCTACCTCATGTTAATGTCCAGCACTGTATCAAAGGCACGTCATGGCAAACTTCACTTCTGGGGCGAAATTGTGTGTTTCGCACTCAGATATCACTACCACCTGATCAGTGCAGAAGGGACACCAAGGTAACCATATACCTATTTTCATAGAAGTGTATTTAGTCTCTATGAAAGACTGCTTTTCAGATGTTTTCATCAATTCTCTAGGTAATACATTAAGCTTTAACTCATTTTCATGCATACTCCTAATTCAATAAAGCTCAATAAAAGTCATTCTGGACTACAATTATTTGATAAGGAACAATTACATTCAAATGAAAAAAATGATGAGCATAATATAAACACTTCTTCATTTAAAATATAAGAACAATAACCAAATAACTGCATTGCTAGTAAATAGATTTTTTTCCTTTTTCTCCTGAAAATAGAATACTGACACTTTCACACCTCAAAAAAGGGGTAACCTGAGAAAGTGAATTTTTATATTTTTACTCCCAGTGATGTTTATGCTTTGAATGGAGCTGAATTTGTAAAGAGTCAGCATGACCTCTGTAAGCCATAAGAAGCCCAGATCACAGTCTGGAAGTTCTGCTGTCTACAGTTCCATTCAATCTTCCTCTAGCCTCCTCCATTTTCTCAACAATATGTGTGCCAATTTCCACTTTACAATGTGTGTTTCCTTACAAAGATACTTCCTATTTTAAAACTTCTTTATATGAACACAATTATGCTTTCCTTTAACTCATTCATATATATATATATATCTATATATATATAGCTATATATACATACACACTACATATATATACTATAAGTGAACTTCAATGCAAAAGTTTTCTTACAAAGGTATTTCTTATTTTAAAACTTCTTTATATGAACACAATTATGTTTTCCTTTAACTCATACTTTTATATGTACTACATATTTATACTATAAGTGAACTCAAATGCAAAAGTTTTTTCTTACAAAGGTTATTTCCTGTTTTAAAACTTCTTTATGTGAAGTCAATACTTAGGTTTTCCTTTAATTTACTCTTCTACATACATGTATGTTTATAAATGAAATGAAATGCAAACACTCCAAGCTCTGCCGTGTAATGTAATCACATTAAAAACACTGTCAAGTTTACAGTCACTCCTCAACGGTCCCTTCAGATACATCATATAGTTTTATAGTACTGTAAATAATAGCTGTTTTGCAATTTTAGCCAGTGAATGACATGCCTCAGGTCATTGTGGTCCACCACAGACCAGGTCCAGAAATGACAATCCAATTTCTAACCCACTTATTTGCTGAAATAAAATACCTTCATAGAGATAACGATCACTCATTGAATATACATCTGTGTGCATGCATGTGCACAATGTGTGTGAAAGCAACAACTTAAAGCATGAATAAAAACAATGTTACTTGTTAAAATCACCTGTCTTTTATAGTCAAAGTCTAAACTACAATTTCTTAGGCACTTCTGCCCAAGCACCAATATTTTAACTGAAATTATAATTGTCAGCTATACTGAGGATAGAAATATTTTAAAGTAAAATGCAAATCTGAATTACCACTTTGTCACCTTCCCATTCCCATGCTTTTGCACTTCCTTAGGGCCCACGGCTTTCCAGTTAAGAATCATTAAATACAATAAAAGCAAACACTGTCTTAGGAGTTCCTTTGATATCTAGTACTAAGCCAAAATAAATACTAAACAACTACAGATTTCTCCATTTCTTTGGACCCTCCAATAAGGCGTTTGAAAACAGTAGATAGCAAAGATAGAAAATTCTAGTATTTATTTGCTCACATTAGTCTCATAAAATAGTAAGACAAAAGAATTGGAAGTTCCCTCCCTTTTAGTACTCAATATTGTACAATATAAACTTGTGTTTTTAAAAACTTACCTAACATCCAATACATACAAATAGAACAGCAATGAAAATGATTTAACCTTTTACTGCTTGAGAAATTAATGTGTTAATACACAACCACAAAAGTACCATAATAGTATTGCTGCTTTCTTGAAGCTAATGATCAAGCTGAATAATCATACACAAGAAAAAAATTACATAACAATAAAGTACTAATGTTAAAATCATAAGTAAAGAATTTTTACATTAAAATGCATAAAACAAACATTTTTTCAGGAAATGAATATAGCTAGAATTTAAAGCACGGATGATTTGGGGACACACAGGATAGAAGGTATGAGAAGCACAGGCACAGGATGAACAAAGGTCCAACTGGGAACAAGCATCACTTGTGGGAAGTATGCAGAGGAGGAATAGAAGGCTGATCTGGCTGAAGCACAAATGTCACACAGAAAGTGAACGCAAAATATAGCCAAATGAAAAAAATGCCATTTGCTCTTTTTTTGTCCACACTCTCACAAAGTGCAGAATAAGGTGAGCAGCATGGGAGTCTAAGCCTATTTCCCTCAGCAGGTACCATCCTGGAATTGTGGGCCAGTTCCTAAGGCTCTCTGAACCTCTATATTCATCATTTGCAAAATTGAGTTAATAATCCATACATCAGAAAGGATTGCCTTAACAGTTATTAGAAGACAATATAAATGCTAAGTGCTTTGCATACAGCAGGCGCTCAATGTTAGTAATTTTATTAGAATTAAAACTAGATGATAGAAAAGCAATGAATAAAATTACACTGTGAACACACGGAGGTTTGCCTTGAATATTCTCAAAATTTGGATGCGGAATGAATTGCTAATCTTTCAAGTAGTGTTTCACTGTAGATTTTATTTAAATTTAGGCAGCTTTAATATATGTTTAATTCTGGCAGTCTGAGAAACCACTTTTTACTCAATGTACATTAGCTGATTTGATAATATGGGCATTTTATTATAATGATCATTTGCTGTAAGACTGGTACTTCAAGGACCATGGAAAAACCATGAATTTCTGCCACTTTCATAAGTAGAGGTGGAAAATGAGTAGGCAGTAGTCCAGTCAGATGGCTTGGCAGAGAGGCACTGAATGCCTCTTTTATGCTTCCATGAACTATGTAAATGTGCCTTTGACCTTCTCAGCCAGAGGAAATTGCACATTTAAAGCAGAAGGAGTTTCACTCTGAGGAAGAGAATAAAAACATGCTCGCCAGCAGCTATGTCAGGAATAATGACGGAACCCCCAGGTACTTTGTGAAGATTCATTAGCTCCATCAAGCCACTGAGCACTAAACTGGAAAACAAACAGGACAGCCCCGGCCTCAAGGAAACCCTCTGAAACTACACATTTTAGGATCTGGCCTGTACCCTCTGGAAGGGGTTCTGCAAATGAAACCCCCTGGAGAAACCTGAAGACCACCTTGTCCTTTGAAGAAAGCCTCTGGCTCCTTTCACATCATCAATGTTAAAAAAAAAAAGGCCACAGTCATAAAAAAGAAGTCAGCAATCAGTAATTTACATTATTTTCCATGGGAAATATTCAATTCCACAAAGTAAAGGATGCTGGTGGTCTTTTCTCATTTCCTTAATTACTATATTAAGTTACACAAACAGTTTAAAGAAATATAAACTTATAAATGTAATTCTGAAGTGTATATTGTTTATTAAAAGTATATTTCTACTAAAAATTATATACATGTATGCATATATACATATTTTGGGGGGATGGTGTTGGGCATGTAACCAAAAGCCCATACAAATGCTAGGCAAGCACTCTACCACTGAGCCACATCTACCCTCTTACGTTATTTTTAAAAGAACAAAAAACTCTACTATCCAGAAAAAATTGCTGCCCTTTTCAGGTGTATCTCAGGTAGTTCAAACAAATAGCTTACTGGCAGAAAGATTCTTATTTGAGATATATTAACTGCAAATGAACTTCTGTCACGCAAACACAGAGATTCTGTTCAAAACGAACCCATGATGTGCCAACACGCTCCCTTCTTAAGCTGTTCACAAATAAGTAATTCCTAGGAAATGTAATACCACATATTCTTTTTTTTTTTTTTCACATATTCTGATTAGTTAATTCAAATTAAAAAAATCCCAAGAAACTTTCTTCAGGGAGCACCAGGAAAATCCAAGCACAACATTTTCATGGTTGAAACCAAGTAAGACTTAGGAATTTTGTGGACTGGACAAAAGATATTCAGTTGGTCTGCGACCACGCAGAGACTACATTCCAGTTCTTCTCAATGTTGTTCTCATTACTCCGTATTCTTGCTTTGTAGAGATAGATGTCACTCACTCTAAGAGTTACTGTGAAACTGTGGAATTGACAGACTGTTGGAGGTACCCAAGAGTTAAAAGGTGCTCAGCTCAGCCCCTCTAATCACTCAGCAAAGCAGAGCCAGGAGCAGGCCAGGACACAGGTCTCCTGCCATATCTACAACCTTTGTCCCCATGCCACAGCGCTCTTCTGGAGTACTATCTATCAGTCTGATCTGCAGTTTGCCATCCACAGACCGTATTGCATCACATCTCCATTCTTCTTGTGGTCCTTGGGAACAGCAAAGTTCAAATGAGAAAGTACTACTAACCAGGACTTAGCTTTACTCTCGGGAATCAGAGAATGTTTCACAGCTCTGGAACACTTTTCCCTTTGTAATTTGAAGGCAGGGAAAGACATATTTTAGCACAAAAGTGAACATGCAAAATATTTTTGTTTCTAAATATTCTTATAAATACCGTGACTAAAAAGTCAATTATCAGGCATGCGTGTGTTTGGACAAAGGGTATATGAAGTATGCTAATTTCCACTCAACTTTACTATGAATCTAAAACTGCTATTTAAAAAATTCTATTAAAGAAAAATTGATGTCAATTTACTTCATTCTAACACTAAAACTATGTACTGACTAGAGAATAACAAGCTAATGTCAGTTGAGAATGTGATCAGTATTTCTCCCTTAAATGCTCTCCCCACAAGAAACACCTACTTACCAATTACTAACTACATTTCATACAATAGCCTCTCTACAGTGTAAATGCTCCATCAGGAATTAATGTTCAAAAAATGCCTTCCATGTTAGTTACTGTTACTCAATAGCAGTCCATATTTAAGGAAAAATATAACATTTATCTCAAATTAAACTGATTCAAAATATCTAAGAAAACATTTTCTAAGTATTCTCATACATAAATATTTATCCTTTGTCACTAATTCCAGTATAGTGACACACAGAAATCACTGTTACACAACCCTAGGGGCCACCAATTACAAGGACTACAAGACGAAGGAAGAAGGCTCATCTGAAACAGCCTGATAACTTGTAACAGCACTGGCTCTTAATACTGCTAATATACATACTAAAAGTTTCATTATTATAATTAACAAAATCAGGTTTTACATTTTTCAAGTTAAAAAGACAGCTTAAAATAGAAGCCTGCTTTAAGCAGGAGAATAACTGCCTACAAAAGTATACTTTCTACACTGGCTTTGCTCAAGCAGAAAATAACAGACATACATGTTTTTGCCCGCCTAGCATACACTGCCCTGCTTTTTGGTAGAAGCACTTTGATTTTTGGGAAAACATTTCACATGCTTTGAATGCACACGTCTTTTTTAGAGAAAAAAAAAAAATCCATGTACCTTGAGTGGGACTGACCTAATTCAATCCAAGCTTCTGGGAAAGAGTTATCACCCAGCCTCAGCCAATCAGCTTATTCCATCTCTTGGACATTACACCTGGGTGAGGAATCATGGCATACCTTGCAAAATTAATAACAGATATGTTATACTGTATTATTTCCAGTGCCTAAGGAAAGGGGTAAAAAAAAAAAAAAAACCAAGAATGGTTTGTAGTTTTGTTGAAACAAAAGAATGAAAAAAGTATTAAACCAGATACCTCTGCTGGGAAAAAAATAATGAAAGGGAATACTAATTTATTTTACTCTATTTCAAATTCTAATTTCAACATATGTATTCAAAGTTCCTGGCACATCATAATAAGCAATAATTCAAGATGTTTAGATTTTATATCTCTATTCCTGTTATAGCAACTTATCCTTCAATTTATATTTCCTCTAAGGAGAAGTTTCAGATTTCAACAAAAACACTGAATATCCAGCAAATATTAATTTGACTTTGAAGGTAATTCCAAAGGCATTTCTAATGTATTGAAGTTTGCTATGCTTGGTGGTAAATTTAAGTACACAATGGCATGCAATTCATTCTCCATGCAGAGTTATAGCCTGAAATTATTTTTACTTAGATTTGGGATAAACAAAACACAACACAACAAAAACATGGAATAGCTGGGAATACAATGTTTTGTTTTGATAAGAATTACCATACATTGACTCTAGAAAATAGCCAATTTTTGAGGGGCTAAAGTAAAGCAAACTACAGCACATCAGAACTATTCTGAATGGATTTTTAAAGTAGAACACAGCTAGAAAAAAGCACTTATAATATCTGAGTTACTCTTATACATGTTAGTAGTCATAAAGAAACAATTGGGTATGATGAGACATACATGAGAATAATTTTCTTCAATAGATCCTTTGCATCAGATTTCCTGACGTGGGCCTCTTTCATAAAAATGAAATATATGTGACGCAGTCACAAATGAACATCCAAATACAACCAAAAAACCAAACTTCAAAAATACTGAGCTCCGTGGTAACTCAGATTCCTGAGGCAGTGCTTGCTATTATATAAACGCAATAATATAATTACTTGTCTATTATTTTGAAGATAGTATCATTAAAAGTAATTCAGGCCTAGGATTTATTTCCAAATATGAGGTACGTCAATAAACATTTTAAAGCTTTCTGAAAAATGCCAAACCTTGCTTTGACGACACACTTTAACTAAACTTTAATTACTGTACTTTGGAAGGGAACAGTAGCAGAATAGTAATGTGCCTTGGATCTCAATCTGGTATGTAGTTAATAGTCTTCAGTGAATCTAGTCTGCATCAAGAGTTTCATACATTTAAGTCCCATATAATTTTCACTGCTTTGCTTTGATTGATTTTATTCTGTCCTGTTTTGTTTGATTTTATTATATCTGACAGTATGGGCAGCTATTTTGAAGATAACAAGAGGCATTGTGGTAGCCATTGTTGATATACTATTATCTTGTTTTGAAGTCCTGTATCACTTTCACTGCTTAGTTCTGATTGGTTTTATTCCGTTTTATTTTGCTTGGTTTTATTCTTTTAAAAATAAATAACTAAATAAATAAAAGTGTTTCATATAATGACTTGGATGTGGAGGCTGAGTCAAGAGGGTTGTGTAAGTTCAAGTCCAGTCTGGGCAATGTAGCAACTTGCCAAGACCTTGTCTCAAAATAAAAAATAAAAAATGTCTGGGGATATAGTTCAGTGTGAATGCCCTGGGTTTAATCCCCACTACTAAAAAAGAAAAATCATATAATGAGTTTGGAATTTACATAATATAGTCTGATATAGAGGCTTGATTAAAGTTAAAATTTAAGTCTAATCGCCCTAATCATAAATAGGCAACTGAAAGAAACAGACACTTCTCAGAAGAAGAAATGGCAAAAAAATATGAAAAAAGCTTGACACCACTAGCCATTAGAAAAATGCCAATTAAAAGTACACTAAGGGTCCAACTTATTCCATAAAAAAAAAATCTATCACCAAGAAATCAAATAGTAAATTCTAGCTAGAATGCAGGAAAAAGGAAGCCTTCTACATTGTTGGTGGGAACATAAACTGGTACAACCACTATAAAAAATCAGTATGGCAATTTCTAAAAAAAAAAAACCTAAACTAAAACTAGAAATTCCATTTGATCCTGCTATTCCTCTTCCAGATATCTCCTTCAAAGAGTTAAAGATATTATATTACAGTGACCATGAATATTCATGTGTATTGCAGCACAACTCATAATAGCTAAATCTTGGAAGCAGCTTACGTGTCTAATACATGAATGAATAAAGAAGGATAAATTTGAACCATGTGTAGGAAAATGGATCCACTTCAAGACCATAATGTTAAGAGAAATCAGTAGAGACATATGAGCTGAAATACTGCGTGTTTTCCTTTACATGAGAAACTCAAGGTCAAAATAAATCAAAGAGCAAGATAAAAGATAGATTATACTAGAAACAGGGAGATAGGTCTTTTGGAAATGTGAAAGGAACCAAGAGATGAAGGGAGGGGTAAAGCAGGGAGGGTAGGAGACATAAAAAAGAATGAAGATGTGTTATGTACATGTATAAACTCCCCACAATGAATGTAATCACTGTGTACCATGACCATATATACTAATAAAAATTAAAAATAAATGTTATGGCTTGTATCTAGTTGCCTCCCTGCCCCCCGAAGCCTTAGGCACCCATAGGTGGGACCTTTTGGAGCTGGCTGGATCTAAGGTGTGTGATACTAAGATGAAGAATGTGAGGTACTAAATTATTCCACTGAATGGTTTAGCATAGTTCTGGGTGTCGATAAAGGGAAGGCCCTACCTGGGTGTGGGTGGCATCAGTCAACAGGGTCTTAGCATGGATGGGACATAAAGGGAGAGAGGGAAGGCAGGCTTGCTGCTGCTTCTGCTGCTTGCAGCCTCCTGCCTGCTCTACTATGAATGCCACCCTGCCTTGGAGCCAGCCGACTATGGATGGAAACCACCATAAACTGTGAGATGAAATAAACCTTTCCCCCTTCAACTTGTGGCTGTCAGGTATTTTATGCCAGAAATGAAAAAATAAGGCAATAAATATATAAAACAGTAGTTATCACAGGCATAGGAAGAGAAAGGAAATGGGGAAATTAGGTCAGAAAATACAAAGTAGCAGGTAGATGGGATGAACAAGTGCAGAAAGCTAATAATGCATGACATAAACAGTTAATCAAATTGTACTGCATTAGGAAAGAAGTCTAACAGTTTAACACAAAGCCTTCAACATAGTTCAACACTGCTGCTTAAAAAAGTTAATTGTAATTAACTACTTAATTCTCTTTATCCCATAACCCATTCCCAGTACCCTTCCTCCCTCTGAAGCAACCCTTTTAATAAGCTTATTGAGTATTTTACATGTGAGCTAATTTTATACAAAACTGAGAATGGCACATGAGAAAACAAAGGTGGAGGAGAGGACAGATGCTATTAACATTAAGTAAAAGGTTTCACTTCTGAAGTTTCAGCATAAGAACTCAAGGCATGCTAATAGACACTACGTCCAAGTTAAAAATCTTCAACTGTAGAATAACGAGAGTAGATAGCATGTAAGCACACTCAGTTACAAGCATACCCACAGATTTGTCTTTCATCTGTTAACATCCCTGAAAGTTACCATATATAATCTATGCTTAGCATCAAGTGGAATGAATAAAAGTCCAAAAATAGAGGGTAGAGAGGCCTACCTTAACTAAAATGCATGTAAAGTAATATAATGAGTTAGCACTGTGTGGCACCTAAAACCAAACTACAGGTAACAGAAATACCCTGTACAGCAAAAACAGATAAAAGGCCACTTGATATCTGTCTGCATTAGGAAAGAACCTGAAGCCACTCTTCAGACAAAATCACTGAGAGGCTGTGGACAAGGGCTAAGCAGTACTGCTGGGAGGAGAACGGCTGAAAAGTATGAAAACATTCCTGTGTAAAAGAAGTTTTCATATACATATATGGTCTCAGAGTAAGTAAGGAGGCATCAGACATTAAAACGATTATGTCTAAATACAATGATTTCAGAGCTTAAAACAAATCCACTAGCAGATGTTTACAAAAGGCAGTTTGTGGGTTTTACTATAAGGAAATATATTTTAACATCTGTGTCCAAAAAAGAAATGTGTTCCTCTGAAGTATTTCCTTTCTAAATGGGGATGCTCAGAAGTGTGAGAATTTATCATATGGAAATATACACAGGGCACTGAGGCCTCCAAGTTGCTCTACTCTTCTGCACACAAAGCAAAACAGCAGTCAAACCATGAGGCCAAAAGCCCAGCGTGCCTGGCACTCATGATGCCCAGAGACCACAGCTCCACTCCCTCGCTCTGTACCAAAGATGCTACTGCACTAATACATCAAAGGATGGCTCAGATTATTTGCATTTTAAATCACAACTAATATTAATGTTAGTCAAATTATTTAAGAAATTGGAAGCTGAACATATGCTAGTTTCTAATTAAAAGATAGTACAGAACTCATATAATCAAAATATTTAATATTAATATCATTAAGCTTATGCTCATACTGTTACACTGAACTGAAACTGGATTAATGTAAGAAATCCAAAGTAAATGGAATTATTACCTATTTTCACAGAACTGCTCTTTGGAATTCAAAGAAATTTATCAAACATTATTGTGGTAACATAGACGGGGTTTTTTTCTATACATTAAGATAGAACCGCCAATAGCTACAGTTACACTCATCAACCATACAAATAAAAACTGTTTAGTGTACATACTACTAGATGGATAAATCATTCAAAGTTTCTCTGTGTTCATGAGAAGTTTTTTTATTTTTAAGTTAATGTTTTATTAATATCCTCAAAATATAGGCTACTAATTACCAAAGAACATCAAACACATGTGATGAAGAATTTTATTTTCTTAGTTTATAGCTTTCATACCTAGGTTCACAACTTTATTTCATACCTTTTGAACTTTTCCTTTCAGGATATTTTTAGCTGAACTCTCAAGGTACAAAATGCACCCCAGAATAGAAGAGGTTAACACTTTCGGAGGATTAGCACACCTAATAAAAGACTTCCTAAGGGATACTGTCATGTTTTCCCCTGCCAGGGGAAATTCCCTTTCAGTCAAAATTTCACTGTAAAGATAATCATATTGATACACAGTGGGCTCAACTACACATTTCAACCACACATTTTTATTATATAAGCCCTTCTCTGAAAGCCACCCCAAGTATCTGGCATAAATGCAAAAAAAAAAAAAAAAAAAAAAAAAAAAAAAAAAAAAAAAAAAAAAAAAAAAAAAAAAAAAAAAAAAAAAAAAAAAAAAAAAAAAAAAAAAAAAAAAAAAAAAAAAAAAAAAAAAGAAAAAGAAAAAGAAATTCAGCCACAATTCTAATTTTAAAAATTCCATTTTCTCTACAGGAATTAACTTTAAAAAATTATAGGTGGACACACTGAGACACTTCCAAAAGCTGAAAGGAACTAATAAACAAGTAGAAACATGCATTTGTATGATTCCACTAATGGTTGCCATCAGGATCTGAAATTGGAACCTAATAACCAGCTCTTGATTGCCACTACTAATGGATAGGAACTTGATAAAGTATTCTTAAGACCATTTTCAATTCACTTTGGAATATCTTTTCCTCCTAAAAATGAATTTTATTAAAATCATCTAATATACACCAAAATAAATTGATAAGTTTTTAAATGTATCAAATTTTAAGTAACTACATATTTTCTTATGGTTATGTATTTCTGATATACAACAACAAAAAAGTAGCAACTGGGGAGAAATTAAGAGTCTCCAGTAACTAAAAAAAAACCTGATCTGGGATTGAAGTGTAACCAGTTTATTCTGGATAATCCACAGATACTAAACAGAATGCATATACTGTACTTATATGTAAGATACCCACACACAGAGAGAGAAAAAGACACTGTCCCTAAAAACAAAACAGAATCCAAAAAATTTGTTAGAAGTTATTAGTTCTCCTTTTCAGCATTTTTCAAACCCGATCTTAAACAAAGAAAATGGTTTTAACCTAACCGTGCAAAATAAAATTATACTATGTACCTTATCAAACCAGAATATACTCTGTTAAAATCTTCTAGATGTCTAAACCAGGACATTTATTTGAAATTTGGGGTTTTTCTCTCCGGTAACATCATAAGTTCTCCCACCACAGAGATCTTCTATAGTTAATTTATCCTTTTCATATAAAATTTTAGTGCTTTCATCCAAGTGCCTGTGTGGGGCACTTGGTGAGCTGTACTTGATTAGGCACAATCTGATGTGCTGAAATCGGGGACATGCCCAGAGTAAACCCAAGGGTTCAGAGGCCTGGGCAGACGACGCTAAGGTGCTATCACCTTCCTGTAATGAAAAAACTCAAGTGTCCTGCTGGCGAAGAGTGAGGAGGGCACGAAAAGGTTCGTTCTAGTCACCAGGGATGCAGTTTGAGATCTCCTTTACATGGTGTGCATTACATGGGATGAACAAGAAAAAAGCTGAGTAAAGACAGGATTTGTAAATCATCCAAGTACACACAGGTCAAATCTACAGGGTTGAGATGTTACCCAGTGTCTTCCTCTAAGGAGAATGGGGAAAGCAGGACTGAAATCTCAGGGAACCTCCAGAGCCTGCCTATGTCAGACTGTTTTATCATTGTGATAAAAGTAGAGAAACATGAAAGAGCATCATTCTTGCCCACAACTCACTGTGGAGTATTTCTGGAAACTGGTATTATCTGCTGTCAGGGCATGCTAATCCTAAAGTTCTCTCTCCCTTCTATACACACAACTTTTCCTTCCATTTACATTCCCATGTTTCAGAAGACCTTTACACTTGGCAGCATATTTCACTTGCTGAATCACGTTCCCTTGAACACCTCATAACCTATTTTCTTTTACAATTGGATTTAAAAATAAAAGATTAGCTGATTGCTTTGATAGGCAACAGAGATGGCAAGCTCATTGGGTTAGTGCAAACCCTATCTGAAAACCCAGTGTCAGTTTCTCCACTCATCCCAGAAATGTAAGTAGCTCAGCCAAGATTATTTAGGCAACACCAGAAACCAGGGTAATACCGGACTTTCCCACTCCCAATGCCAACCCCACCCCAAGGACAGAAAAGTAGGGAAAGAAAATAATGAGTAGCTGCACTTACTCTGAAACATTTAATGGGAACTTACAGGGGCATCAAAACTTTGTCACAAAACCATTTTCTTCTCAGTTAATCACTTCCACCTAGACTACAAAATACAATCACACAGAAGCCACTTTAAAATGCAGATGTCCAGGTCCTTTCTACCCTAAACTAATTAAATTAGAATAATTTCCAAAGTTGGTCTCATACATCCATAGAATAAAACTAAGGTACAACAACAAACTTCAGAAGCACTATGGACATACAAGGTACAGACAGGATTTAAGTGTTAAAAACAGTAAGTGCTAAAAATCAACAGTGATTGTGGCTGATGAGCTCAGATTAAAACACAGGATTAAAATGGTCACAGATAATATTGAGTGACACCAGGTATACTTAATTCTTCTTTATGACAAGACACTGTACCATAACAGGTATCTCACCAATTTATGGTCTACATATGAACAGATCTATGTAGAAAACATGTTGAAATAAAGTTTCTCAATACAAGCAATGCCGAGTTTTCTTCACCTATACAAAACTGCAAAGAGAGATGCTGGTGAGGGTCCCAGTCATGCCCTACTTATGACTTCTCCAATATGTTACAGCTAAATACGAGTTTTGCAACATGCTGAATAATAAGGAAGCATTCTGTTGCTGCAAGAGAAAGGCAAAATTTGTGTGTCTATTTGGCTGTAACCAGAAATACGCCATGATCATTATTAAATAAGTGGAACACATTAGAAACTAAACAGCTTTTACAGAAAGATAAAATGTACTTTGCACAAAATGACATTATTATTTCTAACATACTATGAAGTTGCATGTGTGAAAAGGTTATATACTCTGTGAGGCTGCCCAATTTATTTACCAGTTTAAAAAGAAAATTCATTCCACAATGCTGCCCAACATCATGTGCATAATCATTACTAACTTAGGAACTGCTATCTCTCATGATTCTTTGGTATTTTTGTCCTTATTTTATTTGTTAGCCCTGATATGTAGAAATAAGAAGGCATTCATACATTCATAAAGCCTGGAAGTTTTCAAATGATCATTATTATTTTTTGCTTGTTTACACTTCAATCACAATTAATTGTCATTTCAGCTTCCTTTTGTGAAGAGCTGTTAAAGGACAAAGCTACTGAACAACAGGAAACTTTACTCACATAACCCAAACCACACACTTTCAGCTCTTTAAGCTTAGTACAAAGAGACAAAAATCCTATCAAGAAAAAAAAAAAAAAAAAAAAAAAAACATTACCTATCCTAGAAATTGCAGGCTTCCTAGAGCTCAGATCAAACATTTAAAAAGTAAACACTTCACAATTAAAAAGAAATCAAAACACTTCTTGCAAGTAGGAAAGATCAAGGAAGTAAAAATGCTGTTTTTGAGGAACAGGATAGTGTCCTATCTATAATTTTTCTAGACAAAAAGGCACCTTCTTCAGGTATTAATATATGGTGAGTTTCTAAATCCTTCATCTTTGTGTTCTTGTTTTACTTTGATAAAGGAAAGTTCAGGAGACCAGTTTTTAGAGAAAAACAGCATCAACTACACATCTGGCCCAAAGAAATGCTAACATTAAGAATTTAAAAACCATAAAACTCAGAAGCTCCCACATCTTATTTTTGGTTCTGTGTCAATTTAAAAACATGTCCTAATATTCTGTGAAACTTACAATACTATCATGTCACTGAGATAACTGGAAAGTTTATTAAATTAGATGGAAATAATAACTTCAATGAACCCTAATTAAAAAAAAATAAGTTCCCGTTTACAAAAATTATATATGTAGGAAAGACAGGAAGAAAAATATACTCTTTTAGTCTGTTTCAACTTCTTTCAAAACTAAGAAATTTCAAGAGATTGGTTTCATATTTTGACATCTAGTTGAGAGATATTTTATAAAGATATTAGGTAATAAGCTTTATTTTCATTCCAATAAAAGCAGACAAAGCAAACATTTAAATACACTTTATTTGCACATGCATGTATTTTTCATTTATAATCAGCAACTATTTAATTCAGTTTCTTTACTCATTAGCATTTTTATTCAACAATATGGAAACTTTTATATCATTCCATATTGTTTAAAATTGGTACAGTGAACATTTATATGTTTGATATAATTTCTTAAAATATGGAGCCCTCCAGTGGTCAGTACTTACATATTTCTATAATTCACGGCAAGTCTACTGACAGCACTATATACCATTTCTTTATGGACTATTTTTTATCCTATATTTAGAGAAAAATAATTTAATTAATTTTGTTCATGTTAGGTAGACAATCAGATTCCAGGTGTTATAAAATGATGGACACTATTCAGTGTATCAGTAGCCTTATTATTTACTATAATAAGGTTATAAAGAGGAAAATCTCCTCTAAAAATCGTTACTATTAAAGTAGGTTTTACAGAAAAAGAAAACTTTTTCAGATATTAAAGAACAAAGTCATCTAAAGAAAAACTCGCATTAAGAAAATTCATGTTTTCTTGTTTATAATACCTAAACCTATTGTATATTCTTGTTAGGTATTCTCTAAACAATTTAATAACTATCCTCTTCAAAAGGTGTCAACTTATACCACTATCAATAGTAAGCTCCTGTGATTATTTTGGAATTGGAACATACTCCAAAGGCACATGCATTAAAGATGGTCCCCTTGGCACTACTGAGAGTTGATGGACATTTTATGAGGTAGGGCCCAGCAAGAGGACTTCAGGTCACTGTGGATGGATGCTCAAAGGGGACTGCAGAATTTGGTCTCTTCCTCTGCCTCTCTTTCTTCTCTGCCAAGCAGGAGGTGAGCAGATTTGCTGTCATTCATCCCCACAAAGACATGGCATCGCAGGCCCCAAAATAGGGCAAATTAATCATGAACCAGAACCTCTAAAACCAAACCATGAGCCAACTAAACCTTCTCTAAGTTACTAGCTTAGGTACTTCTAGCTAATGCTGGTAGTCTATTTACAAAGAGAAAAACATTTTGAATAACCAACCTCAGAGAAAGTACAAAAAGGCTAAGAAGTATTTAATCACAAAATTTAAAAAAAATCCATGTACCAGACTGGAAATACGTCATTCTTCCTCAATTATGATATGTTAAGTAGTAAATCAAATGAGTTCACTATGGGTAAAAATTGTGGCTTATAGTATTTATCAATATTATCACCTCTAGGGCCAGGTGTTTGGCTCAGTGGCTTAAGCACCTGTCTGGCAGGCACAAGGTTGTGAGTTCAATCCCCGGTGCCGAAAAAAAAAAAAATCGCCTCCAAATCTAATTCCTTTTATCATTATTGATAGTTAAATAGTAACCAACCACGCTTCTGAACAAACTAACAAGTATAAGAACAATGTCAAGGCTTTCAAAATCTCTTCAGTGATCAATGTCACCTCTTCCCCGTGCACTCACATAAACTTCCTCTGCACGTGGGCAAACAAATTTTTCTAGCTTTTTCTGTTCTTTGGTCATTTCACCAAAACATTTAACCGGTACTAGTCCAGATTTTCAGATCCCACATAAAACATTTCTTCCAGCTTTGCTTGTTAAAAGAGACTGGTGTTCCTAAACTTCATTTCTTAAAAATTCTTGATAGAAAACAAACATGCTATTGACTGTATATGTAGTCTCTGTTAACAATAATCAGATCTCAATTTCCAAGTCTGTAATAGGATAAAAGTCTTTTTGTAAGTGAAAAATCCTTTCTTCTTATAGTGTCTTCAGAGCTAAAGAGGTAGTGCCAAAAATACGAAACATAAAGTTTGAATTAATTTACCTAAAATCATCATTGTTCATGATGGATGAAAAGGATTTACTATATGCCAAAAGCTATTGTAAATTCTTTATATTGGCCACTTAAGCCTCACAATAATGTCATGAGGTGACTTCTGTTATCCTTATTTTACAGACATATAGAGGTAAGGAAAAAGTTAATCAGATTTTTTTTTAAAACTTTACTTTAAAAAATTTCAAAACAAGATAATATGAGAGTAACACTGGTTAATACATTGTGTATTGTTATCTTTAAATTAGTTACTCACAGTCCAAGACATCGACATTTAATTGTCCAAACAATATTAGCACAAACCATTCTTTTCAATGAATTAAGAGGAATTAGTAGCATAACTATCTTTTATATATATATATATATATATATATATATATATATACACATATATATACTTTTTTCTTTTTTTTGCTTTTTCCTTCCTTTTCTTCATTTTCCCCCATCCCAGTTTCTCTTTCCTTTTGAAGTTTCTTCACATTTCACAATATCTATTGAACATTTTGGATCTTATTTACTCTTTTGGCTTCTCATACTAGGGAGACAATACAATGTTGACACACGTGCATCTGGCCTATTTCACCCATTGCCTATAAATTATGCATGCATTTACCTATAAAAGTCTCATTTACCTCACCCATTGCCTATACACTGCACCCTATAAAAGCCTCAAATTTATCTTTATGTCTGAGCAGTACTCCGTTGTGTAAAAAGACCACATCTTTTTTATACAGCCCTCAGCTGATGGGCATTTGGGTTGTTTCCAAGATCCAGTTATTACAAATTGTATTGTCAGGAGTTTGGCTCAGTGGCTTAAGCACCTGTCTGGCAGGTGTGAGGTTGTGGGTTGTCAATTCAATCCCCGGTGCTGCAAAAAAAAAAAAAAAAAAAAAAAAGTTGGGAGTTTGGCTCAGTGGCTTAAGCGCCTGTCTGGCAGGCGTGAGGTTGTGAGTTCAATCCCCAGTGCCACACACACAAAAAAAGTTGGGAGTTTGGCTCAGTGGCTTAAGCACCTGTCTAGCAGGCATGAGGTTGTGAGTTCAATCCCCAGTGCCACCAAAAAAAAAAAAAAAAAGCATTGCTATAAACACGGGTACACATGTATCATTGTGATACGATGTCTATCATTCATCACTCGAATTACCTGTGACATTGAACGCTTTTTCATATAGTCTTTTGCTGTTTGTATTTCTTCATCTGAGAAGTGTGTTTTGATCTCAAATGCTCATTTTTGGATTGGGTCGTCAAATTTGGGAGGACTGATTTTTTTGAGTTCCTTAAATGTTCTTGATAATAATCCTTTGTCTGAAGAACAGCTGGCAAACATTTTTTCCCATATTGTGGGTTGTCTCTTCACTCCGTTGGTGATGTCATTTGTTATGCAAAAGCTTTTTAATAACATGAGATTCCAGCTGTTGATTCTTTGTGATAGCTCCTATGTGATCAGGGTTTTATTCATAAAGTCTCTTCCTATACCAATGTCTTCAAGTGTTTTACCTATTATAACTTCCAGCAGATCTAATGTTTCTGTTTTAATATTTATATCTTTGATCCATTTCAAATTTAGTTTAGTGTATGGTGAAAGATATGGGTCCAATTTTAATCTTCAGCATGTGCAAAGCCAGGTTTTTCCACCACCATCATTTATTAAAGCAGCTATCTTTCTTCCAGTGAATGTGTTGGGCACCTTTATCAAAGATAAGGTGGCTCAGTATGTCTGGAGTTATTTTTCTATCTTGTAATCTGTTCAATTGATCTTCAGTTCTGATATTTTTTGCCAGTGCCATGCTGTTTTTATCACAGTAGCTTTATAGTATAATTTCAAGTCAGGAATTGTGATGCCCCCTGCCTTGCCTTTGTTGCCCAGAATTGCCTTTGCTAGTCTAGGTCTCTCCTGGTTCCACATGAATTTTAGGATTGTTTTCTCTAATTCTGTGAAATATATACTGTTGGAATTTTGATCAGAAATGCATTAAATCTGTACAACAGTTTTGGAAGTATGGGCATTTTCATTATATTGGTTTTTCCAACCCAAAAGCAAGGGGTGTCGTTCCATTTTCTGATAATCCTCTTCAACCTCCTTTTTGAGAATACTGTAGTTTTCAATGTAGAGGTCTTTCACATCCTTCATTAGATTGATTCCTACGTATTTCGTTTTTTTGGATGCTATTGTGAAAGGTGTTGCTTTCCTGGTTTCTCTCTCAGTGAGTTTGTTACTAGTGTACAGGAAGGCTACTGATATTTGAGTGCTGACTTTGTAACCAGTTATGCTACTGAATTTGCTTATTAAATCTAGCAGTTTTTTAGTGGAGTTTCTGGAATCTTCTATGTACAGTATCATGTCATCTGCAAATAATAATTTAACTTCTTTCTTTGCTATCATTATTCTTAAGGAGCATTCTTAAGGTCACACTAATAATCAGTAACAAAGAAACAACTGAACCCTGACATTCTGGCTTCTGAGCCATCAGCATGTATACTGGTTCTCATGATCTCTAATCTACCTATATTATTAAGAACCATGGGTTGTTGTGATGGATTAACTAATAACCAACTTATAAACACCCAGCTGAACTGAATCAGTATGGTTCTGGGGGGTAGAAGGTCCACCCACCTGAAGACCACCAGAGAATTTGTGACAACAGCATAAAAGAACTGGAGGGGAAGATGGTGTGCTGTTGATTCTCCTGGAGAAACTTATCACACTAGTTTTCCTGATATGGACTCTGCTGTTGTCATTGTTGGAGGATCTTGGGTCCTTGCTGTCCCTGAGAATGGTTGCAGTTTTCTGTGGGAGAGCTCTGGTCCTTACCTTGATTACCATTTCCTTGCTCCAATGTAGATCCCTCAGCCTGCTGGCACAAATCCTTCATCCCACTGGTGCAGACTTTCTAGCTTCCACCACCGACCTTTGGGCCATCCCAGTGCAGATTCTTGATACAGACAGATATTGTTGTGGGCTCTAGGCCTCCAGCTGAACTCATGGAGGACATTGCCATGGGCTCTAAGTCATCAACTGGACTTTTGCAGGACCCTGCCATATCTGGAATCCAAGCCTTCAGCTATACTCTTTGTGTCTCTAGTGTTTGGACAGATTGCCTATGCTTTTTTGCATTTGACTCTTTGGGTGAATATTATAAAATAATCCTATAAATTATGTGTCCTGTATTAAATCTTTTCCCTGTGAACCCTGATTACAATAGTAGTCATAAGATGATACATTTTAGTTTAGTACATTTGAGTATTAAAATACAATTCTCCATTTCTATCAGCATAATTTTACTATTTTAAATGTGCTCTTCTTGTCAGTAAAATGGGGAGGTATATATGTTGCATTGTGCGATTATGAAAATACGAGTAACAAATACCCTTGTGTCCAATCTATAATCAGTATTTATGTTTTATCTTTTCCACAAAAACAAGTTGATATTCAAACCAATGAAACTTAAACTTCAGGGCTCTCCAGCCCCTTTCAAACTTGTGCTTAATTTAAAATATCCACAACTTTTCTTTAAAAGTCCTCTAAATTGTATGACTTTCAGATCCACACAACCTGGATCTACTCCTGCTCTTCCTATTAATTATTTCATCACTAAAGCAAGACCAGTAGGCTCTACTTCTGAGTAAGAGAGACAAGCACATTTTACTTTGGCAGAGTACACATGGTGGCTAAAAGTAGCAGAGAAACAGTATAAAAAATAAAACCTGAAGTACCATTTCTTCTATTCTTTCATGTGCTGGGTCTGAAGTTTTCCTGTGTAGCAGGATGAGGCACCAAAACTACATCCCACAGGAAAGGAACAAAAAATCTGAAGGAGGGGAACCTTCATTTCTGACAGATAGAACACTGGTTCTCAGAGAGTGGCACAAACCCCTGTTGCTTTTCTTTCTTCCCTTCTTTCTCTCCATTCCCACTATTTGTCCCTAGTCAAGGGCAGAATCATGGGAATTTTTTGGAAAAGCATACTAACCAAAGAACCAGCTTTCTAACCAGAGAACCAAAAACAAAATATTTGGGTGATGGCAGAGCAGAAGGAGCTCAAGAAAGTTATTCCTTCAAGTTATTTATAACTCTTGCTCTCATCCCAAACTACAAAAGTGTGAGACTGATTCTAAAGAGCATAAAGGTAGTAGGTACTTTGGTATTTGTTGTCAGTAGGTCTGGAGGCATGAAAAGCACCAAAATTGACAAATGCCAAACAAACTGTTTTGTCTGGAAAGGGTAATCAGTGAAGAAGCAAAAGACACAATCAAGTTCTAGCTTGCCTGTTGAATATCAAACAGAGTACTGGAACAGAATTTTTGGGTCAAAACACAGCCAGTACTAAACTTGATGATTTTTAAAGCAGTTGACTGCCAACAGCTGACTATGTAGACATGGAGAACTGAACAACAGAACGGAGCACTGTCCTATTCCCAAACTGCCCACTGGGTGGCAAGTAAATGGAACGAACCCAAGTAACAGCAAAAAGGCTTTGAAAACTGAATAGATAGAAACCAAAATTCTCAAGGGGCAGGTTGGAATTTGTATCCTGACTTAAATGAATTATCGCCCTTCTAAAATACAAATGCAGTATTTTCTATATGGTGTAAGAAAGACCCAGAATTTCATAATAGTCAAAATGTTCACAATGAAATCCAAAATTAATCAACATATTGGTAGAAAAATCTCAACTTTCATAGAAAAAGACAATCAACAGACACCAATCTGAAAACACAGATATTAGAACCATCTGATAAAGATTTTAAAAGAGTTATAAGAATGTTCTAACAAGTAAGGACAAACATGCTTGAAAAGTACAGAAAAATAGGACTTACGGTTAAGTAGAAAATGACACAGGTGCTCTAGGAAAGTCTGGCTATCCCTTCTATAAACATGCACTCACTACATAGCCGTACAATCCCATGCCTTGATATTAGCACCAGAAATCAAAACATATGCCTGTACAAATCTATACAAAAATGCTTATAGTGGCTTTATTCATAATTATCATAAGTTAGAAACAACTCAATAGGGAAATACATACATTGCAGAGTGTGAATGCATGTGTGTGTAATGGACTACTGTTCAGCACACACATAAAAAGAATGGACTTAGGTAAGTCATAGGCATTATATGAAGTGAAAGAAGCCAGTCTCAAAAGGTTATATACTTTATGATTCCATTTATATGACATACCCCGAAAGATAAAATTATACTAAGGAAGAAGAGATACTGGTTATCAGACATTGGGGTTTGGAGGAGGGCATGAGTTCAAAAACAGCATGAGAAAATTTGGGAGGTAATGGAACTTTACTAAGAAAAAAAAAGCCTTTATTATTTAAATTTTACACATAATCTACACACTTTAAAATTCACAAAACTATAAATACAAAAAGTCAGTTTTACTGCCAAATAATCTAAAAATAAATTTTAAGTCTAAAGTATGTTAAAAATCAGAAGAATAAACTGCTGGGATAATTATAAATAAAAGCATTTATAAGGGATGAGCTCTATCAGTTGATTGAAAAGCATTTGGCTCACTGCATTGAAGGATCAACTGAACTGCACCAGGACTGAAAATGACTTAGATATATGTTTTCCTAACCAATATGCTTCCTTTGGGCTTCCTTTTCTACTGTATATCCAAAATCGAGACCAAAATAGTACATGAGAAGAAAATCAAAGAACACTGTGTCACTCACTGCCTGTCACCAGGCAGCAACTAAGGTCTTCAAGTTGAATGATATTTAAATTACCTAAGATGAGAATCTCTCTGTCTTTGAAAGATTTATTCCAATATTAGTAATTTCACCCGGAATTCTAACCTACAATCTGTAACAATGTATACAGTAGTTTTTATTGTCTTTGCCACATTGAAAAGGAGGTGAGGGAATCCCACTTGTGAACAGAACGAATGTACATGTCATGTTCCCTCACAAAGTACAATTAAAAATGCATTACATTATAAATAAAACAATCCTAAAAAGACAGAAAGGTAGAAAATAGGCAGATCTGCTAGGAAATTCAGGACCCACAGAGCATCACTAGTAAATTTCCTGGGTTCTCTTTTCTACCTTTTATGTCCCAGATTTGTAACTTAAGAAGGTGGCCATCCCAAAATGTCAACAGTATACAAACAAACAAACAAAAATCCCAACAAAAAGCCAGCACTACTAGGAAAGGGTCAGCACAAGAAGACAAAAAACTTGTAGAATAACTGCTCTGCAAGAACCAAACATCACAGAAAAAAGTGTGCCTCCGCTCCATACCTACCATTACTGGCTAAAACCAAGTACGGAATCTAGACTTCTACACTTGACAGGGTATAAAGAGGGTGGCAGAGGACTCCATGCCATTGCTCACATACATGGTCAGTGGAGATCATATGGGGACACATAACTGCTAGCTACTTATCCAGCAGTAGTGCTTTCCTCTCTTTCCCTGCTTGGATAAGGTCACAGGAGGTCTACTGGAATGTGAGGATGCTGCCCATTGCCCAGCAGTAATAAGGACACCCTTTTTCCGTACCCCTTGCCAGGTGTATCAGAGGAGGTCATTAAGAAAAGTAATGAAGCACTATCAACCCTCCTAATTAGGGTAGTATCCTCAGAAGCCCAGTGGGGGAAGGAACTCATGCTCTGTCCAGTAATAAGTCCCTTTGCCTCTTAGATGTCAATGGAGGCCAGATAGGAAATAAGATTTCTCATCTGCAGTAATAAAATGAAGCTATTTCTTCATGCCATTAGAGCAGTGTCAAAGAATTCAGCTAAAATAGAAAATTTAAATAAGATCCACAGTCTCATAACATAATAGCCTAAATATCCAGGTTTCAATCAAAAGTCACTTCTCATATCAAAATCAGGAATATCTCCACTTGAATGAAAAATAGTAATCAAAAGTTGACAAAACACAGACATGAAAATTATTTGACAAAGACTTTAAAGCAACCATCACAGAAATGTGTCAATGAACAACTGTGAAAATGGCTGAAACAAATGAGAACATGAAACATCTCAGTAAAGAAACAGAAAATTTTATGATGACAAACCAAATTACTCTGAAGATAACAATATGCAATGTATGGGTTATCGTTACTCTCCTATTATCTTGTTTTGAAATTCTGTTTACTTTTTCTCCTTTTTAGAATAAAAAAAATTGAAAATTTTGGAACTGCAAAACACAACAACTAAAAAATAAAAATGAATGTGCTCAATAGTAGAAAAGTAGATAACACAATAGTAATTTTCCAAGAAAACAAATTGAAAAACACTAAGCAAACCCTTATGGGATTTGTGGTTACTTTTCTCTCATTGCTGGGACAAAATACCTGACACTCAAAATGAAGGAAGGAAAGGTTTATTTAGCTCACTCTTTATGGAGCTTTCAGTCCATAAACAGCTGGCTCCGAGGCAGGGTGGCATGGCACAGGGGCAACACTTGGAGGCAGCAGTCAGCAAAAGCACGCTGAACAACAGCGGGAGAACAAGCCTCTTCTCCTCCCTTATATTGTAAACAGGCTACCCCCTTCCAGGGCAGGTGTAGCACCCACACAACCTCTGTGCCCTCCTCTAGCACAGGCTGAGGATAGTTACAAAGTAAGGATCCTGGCTCCCTGCTGGGTCTCTTAAATTTCTACAGTTCTCAAGTTGACACAATGTATCAACCATTACAATCTACCCCTTGTCAACTTGGCCATCAGACACATTTCTTTAAGCCTGTTTCCAGATACAAGACTTGCTTATTCCTATCTTTGCACATCTTGAACATTATAACATAGGCTTAATAATTCTTAAGAACCAGTATTAAGTCTATCAACATTATATTATATTAGAACCATAGCATTCCACCCTTGGCCCCCAAAGATTCACGCACATCCTTTCATACAAAAGACATTTAGTCCATCTGCAAGACTTGCAATAGTCCTAACAGTTTCAGCACTGCTGTAAAGTCTAAGTCCCAAGTCTCCTCCCAGATGTAAGGCAAACTCTAGCTTCAAGCCTTTGTAACAAATGAAAAAAAAGTTAAACACTTCCAACATGCAATGACACAAGATAAACATTACCAACCCAAAGGGTACAAACAGGGGGATACAAAGGAATGAGATTAAAGCAAGTCCAAAATCCAGCAGTGCAAATATTAAATCCTGGAGTTCCACATCCAGCATCTGAAGCAATCTGGTTGTGAGTTCCAAAAGGCTTGAGTGACTCCACCCTTACAGTACTTATGGTGGTTGTAGCTCCCACAGCTTTTCTCTTGGGCTGGCTTTGCTCCCTCCTTGCAGTTTTCCTTAGACAATCCATGCTCCTGGCTTTTCCAAACTGTTGGGGTCCCCACTGCACTTTCAGCTTCACACTCGTAGCTGTACACATTGTCCTCTCAGGGGCACACAACCTGGCCTCCCAGGCCTTCTGAAATCAGGGTGGAAGCCTTTTCAACCTCAGAACTCTTGCAATCTGTGTACACCTAAAACCAGCACCATGTGGATGATGCCGAGGTCTGTAGCCAGCTGGAGCAGTAGCCAGGCTTTCCTCTCTCTTTGCTGTAGGGGTTGAGTGCCTGGATCACTAGGTACCCTGAATCCAATTCTGTGGAACAAATTTTCTATGCTGCTGCTATTCTGGAACATGGTGCTCCATGGCTTTCTCCTCAAAGCAAAGTCTTTCACTTTTGCAGTTTCGAGGCTAAAAAGGGTCTAGATTTGATGCTTTTTGTGATGCCTTCAGGCCATTTTTTCTGTTCTCCTGTTCCTTCTCAACAATGGTGATTTCCTCAGTTCTATCTTTACAGTCCACAATTTTAGTGGCACTTCCTTTATGACCAAACTCATAATGTTTTAAATCATCCTGCTGCACTCTTTGCTCTTGACTTGCAACATAAATCTGGTGAAAAGCCCAAACAATAACCACACCACAGCCCCAACATTCAACGGTTTTGAAATTTCTTCTGCCAGATTAATTAGTCTACCACCCTTAATCTTAGTCTCAGGCAAAGTCTCTGGACACCAGCAAAATGCATACAAACTTTTTGCCAAGCTATAACACACATCATCTGGAGTCAAACAACCAATGCAGTCCTTCCCAGCAGAAATCTCTCAAGCCTGGTCTTTACTGGCAGGATTTCTATCAGCCTTCTGGTCTTCTGAGCACTGACCAGAATCTCCCCTATAGAACAGCCAAAGGTATTCCAGTGCTACTCTTTCAGGTGACATCTCAGAACCTTTCCAAACTCTTCCCATAAACCATTCCCAAAGGCTTTTGAACCATATGGTCAAGTATAGTCACAGCAATGACCCCACTTCTCTGGTACCAAATTCTGTCTTGGTTACTTTTCTCTCATTGCTGGGACAAAATACCCAACACCTAAAATGAAGTAAGGAAAGATTTATTTAGCTCACTCCATGTGGAGGTTTTCAGTCCATAATCAGTCAGTTTCAAGGCAGGGTGGCATGGCACAGGGGCAACATTCCAAGGCAGTAGCCAGCACAAGTAGCCAGAACAAAAGGACGGGGAACAAGCCTCTCTCCTCCCTTACATTGTAAGCAGGCTACTCTTCCCAACCCCCAGGGCAGGTATAGCACCCATACCACCTCTGTGCCCTCCTCTTGCACAGGATGAGAATATTTACAAAGTAAGGATCCTGGCTCCCTGCTGAGTCTCTTAGTTAAATTTCTAAATTTCTCAAGTTGACACGATGTATCAATCATAACGGGACTAGTGGAAAAATAATGAAAGATTTGAAAACCATGTAACTACAATCCAGAAAGGAGTGGACAAAGGGGCAGAACTCAAAATGTACTCAAATAAAGGCTGAAAACATCCATAATTTGACAATACACCATATACCAAGATATAGCTCAGTCAAACTTCTGAAAATCATCCTTCCCTTCAAATGTTAAAAGCAGGAAAAGAAAACAAACATAGGAAAAACATACACTTACATAGGAATCTACAAAGGAACAATAATTCAGATGATGGCAAACTTCTCATTAGAAACCAAAGGCCAGAGGAATGGTGTATTTCAATTACTGAAGAAAAAAAAAAAAACACTAAAAACCTAGCATTCCATACCTACCAAAAATATCCTTCAGGAATGAAGAAGAAATAAAGACACTCTCATAAGGGGAGAACCTCAGAATTTTCAGCAGCAGACTTACCCAAAAACACTAGCTAAAGAAATTCAATGAACAGGAAGAAAAAACAAAAACAAAAAAACAAACAAACAAAAAACCCTTTAAAACATCAAGACTTAAAATATCATGGCAGAGCGTGGTGGTGCACACCTTTAATCCCAGCACTCAGGAGGCTGAGGTAGGTGGAGCATTGTTAGTTTGAGGCTGGCTTGGGCTACACATGAGCAAGGCCGGCCTGAACTACAGAGTGCAACCCTGCCTCAAAAAAAAAAAAAAAAAAAAAAAAAAAAAAATAGGGCCGGGAGTTTGGTGCAGTGGCTTAAGTGCCTGCCTGGCAGGCACAAGGTCGTGAGTGAGTTCATTCCCCATTACCACAAAAACAAAAACATGGTAAACAAAATGACCTAAGGGCCTAATCCCCCAATGTAGCCTTTTGCAGATGTGGGGCCCACAGAGGTGGCAATTTCATCAATGGATTAACATGCTGATGAGCACATAGCTGACTGGGCTGTTAGGAAGTGGGGCCTAGTTGGATGAAGTACATCACTAAGGATGTGCCTTTGAAAAGTTCATCTTGTCTTTGGGTTCCTTTCTCCCAGACTCTCTTTCTGTTCTTTCCATCTCCTATCTACCCCAAGGTGAGCTACTTTGCCCCATCCACTGCATGTTCCCCATCATGACTTTCTGCCTCACCACAGACTCAGAAACAACGGGGCCAAATGATTGTGGACTGGCACCTTTGAAACTGTGAGCCAAAATAAACCCTTCCTTCTTTAAACTGATTTTCTCTGGTATTTGTCACAGCAACAAAAAGCTATCATAATTGCTGTATTAGCTAGAAAAAAAAGATTACACAACCAACAAAATAACTAGAAACAAACAGGGACATGACATGATTTAAGACCATAACACCTAAAAGGTATACATCGATCTGAAATGTGCTTATATCAATAATACAGTTACATAATATACAAGATAAGAGTGCACAGAACCAAAAGGAATCAACACAAATTCACAATTACAGTGAGAAACAACACCCTTCTTTCAGCAACTGATACAGCATTTAAGTAGAAAATCAGAAAAGCTACAGAACAACAATATCATCAATACTGACATTTATAAAACACTTGAACCAACAACAGCAAAGTAGACACAAGTGCCAAAGGAATACACATACCAAGACAGATTATATGCTAAGCTATAAAATAAATTATTTTAAAAAATTAAAAGAAGAATTGAAATCATACAAAATGTATTCTCTAATCATAATAAAATAAAATTAGAAATCAATAACTGAAAGTTACAAAAACATTCCTTGACACTTGGAAATTAAAAAATATTTATAAATAATCCATGGGTCACATCTTCAAGGGGAGATAAAAATGTTGAACTGAATGAAAATGTAGCATATCAAAATTCATAGCACACAGCTAACTTAGTGTTCAAAGAATTTGTAATACCAAAGATTTTTTTATTTTGAAAAGAGGAAATCATATATGTCAATAATTTAAATTTCCATCTCAAGAACTTATAAAAAGATAAAAATAAATCCAAAACAAGCAGAAATTACAGAAGTAATAAAGGTATGATTTTGCTATTACTATGATACCAAAACCAAAGAGAATACGAAACCACACAGAAAACACATACCAGTATCCCTCATGGTAAAGATGCAAAAATTCCTCATGAGAACAGGTAGAAAAATCTCTAACAATGCCTCAATGGTCAAAATCTTGCCTCACATGTGAGACCTTGAGTTCAATCTCTGGCACCATCAAAACAGAAAATAAACAAGGAAACAAAAACTCTTAACAAAAGGCACGCAAATATAATTCAGGAATACATAAAAACAATTGTACAACATGACCAGGGATTTATTTCAGAAATGCAAGGATGATTCAATATACAAAAGGTAACCAATACAACCCACCATAACAGGTTAAAGAAGAAAAGATGATCATATCAAATGATTCAGAAATATTAAAGTGAACTCTCATTTATGACAGAATTTTTCATCAGGTTAGTAACCAAGAAGACTTATACATATTGATAAAGAGCATCTTAAAGCAACCTAACACTATAATATTAAAATACCGATGCTTTTTTTTCTACCAAGAACAGGATAAGGACATCTGCTCTCACATTACTCTCATTCACAGTGCTGGAGTTCTAGCCACTGCTGTAGCCCATGGAAAGGAAATAAAAGGCATATAGATCCGAAGGAAGAAACAAAACTACTATTTTTGCAAATCACGTATTTATATAAAAACTCCAAAAGAATATACTAAGAAACTCTTCTAAAATAAAAGTTTAACGAAGTCAAAGAGTTAAATATATAAAAGTAAATGTTTTTGTTATGAATAATAAACACATAAACATCAAAATTAAAACACTTTTTCCTAAGAGCAGTGAACATGCAGACACATAAATGAAAATTACAATATCATTTGCAATAGCTTAAAAATGAAACAGCAAAATGTAAATCTAATAAAAAATGCTCAGGCTAAGCATGCTGAAAGCTAAAAAATGCTAATGGATAAAATCAAATAACATATAAATGAAGCTATACTGTGACCATTAACTAGAAAACTAAACATAGTAAAGATATTAAAACTCCTCAAGGTAATATATATGTTTAACATAATTTTGACAAAAAGAAACACAGCAAGATTTTTGTAAGTACAATAGACAAAGACAAGATTATTCTAAATTTGATATGGAAAGGCAAAGGAGTCAAAAAAACAAAAAGCTAAAACAATTCTGAAAGAGAAAAAGAAAGTGTAAGGAATACCTGATTACAACATTTACATATAGCTACAATAATCAAGAATGTGTCTTATCCGTGGAGAATAAGACATACACATCAATGGAACAGAGTCCAGAAATAGACTCAAACCAGTACGTCCATTTGATTTTTTAAAACAAAGTTGCAGAAGTGATTCAGGGGAACAAGAAGTCTTTCTTTTTAACAAATGGTGTTGAAGCAAGTGGATATCAATAAGCAAAGAAGCATAAACTTCAATCTGTGACAATTCATACAAAAATTACTTCAAAATGGACCATGGATTTAAATATGCAACGAAAAGTCACAAAACTTTTCAAATATTCCCAGAATCTAGAACCATTCTGATTTAAATTCTTGGGCTTGACACCAAATCTATGGTCCATAAAAAGGATAAAATGGACTTGAGCAAAATTTAAAGTTTTGCTCTGCCAAAAACCTATAAAGATGATGAAAAGGCAAGCTGGACAGAAAAAATACATAAAAACCACATAGCTGAAAAAGAACTAGTGTCTAGAATACAGGAAAAACTCTTAAAAACTCAACAGAGAAATAAACAACCTGATGCACAAATACATGAACAGACAATGGATCGAACTCACAACCTCACGCCTTGCCAGGTAGACACTGAAGTCACTGAGCCAAACTCCTGGCCCTAGTTTTTTGAGGCAGGGTCGCACTATGCAGCTCAGGCTGGTCTTGCACTCATGTTGTAGTCCAAGCCAGCCTCGAACTCACAATGCTCCACCTACCTCAGCCTCCCCTCCTGAGTGTTGGGATTAAAGGCGTGCACCACCACGCCGGGTATGAACAGACAATTCAACAAGGGAGATAAATAGCAAACAAATGATGGTCAGTATCATTAGCCATCGCAGAAACACAAATTTAAGCCACAATAAGATCACTACATACCTATGATAACAGCTTTCAAAAATAACAGATAGTTATGGTGGCATACACTTATAAAGCCAGCACTTAGCGAGGCTGAAGCAGGAGGATCCCAAATTTAAACCCTGCCTGAAAAACATAGCAAGATCCTGTTTAAAAATAAAAAGCAAACAAACAAACAAAAAGGTAGAGATGTGCCTCAGTGTGAAGATCCTAGGTTCAATCACCAGTACCAGAAAAAAATAAAGGACAGTACTAAATACTGTCAAGCAGCCAAATAAACTGGATCATTCCTATATTGCTGGTCAAAATGACAATAATACAACCACTCTGGAAAGCCGTTGGACAACTTAAAAGAAAAAAAAATGCAACTAGCACACAACGAGCAATTGTACATCTAGACATTTATCACAGAGGAAAGAAAACTTGTTCACATTTAGGTGCGTGTTCACACCTAATGTTCACAACAGCTTCATTCATGATTGTCCCTAACTGGAAACAACCCAGATGTCCTTAAGTAGATGTCATTGCCAGACCATTACTAAGCAAAAAAAAAGAACTGCTGAGGAGTGGGGCGAGAGGACGTCAAACCTAGAGCACATGCCTAGCAAGCTGCACCACTAAAAACAACAACATCAACAACAACAATGCAACTGAAAAGAATACACACGATTTGCATGAATTTCCAGAGAATTATGTTAAGCACAAAAGGCCAAACTCAAAAGACTACATACTCTATAACTATTTCTAAAACATTCTTGAAATAACAAAACTATAAAAACAAAAACAAATGAATGCTTGCAAGGTGTTATAAAAAGGACAGTGGATATGGTTATAAAATAGGCAGCATAAGGGACCCCTGGAGTGATGTCAAGATCTTAGTTGTCACGTTACTTATCATTTTATAAGAAGTTACCCCTGGAGAACCCTGGACAAAGGGGACACAGGATCTCTCTGTGTTATTTCTGATAACCACATGTACACCTATAATTACCTCAAAAATTTATTAAAAAGGAATACTATTACAAAGAAACATGAAGGGGCTGAGTAGTCACTTGTGTGCTTCTCCTTCACGCTCTCACTCTGTAGGTGTGAGTAGTCTCTTTCACAGGTCCTTGGGTCAGAGTTACTAAGTTAGCCTTACTCTTACCCTATGCTTTCCTTAGTTAACTCCCTGCACTGAGTACCCTGTGAAAGTGATGTGCAAATCTGTATTTCAAGCCCCTCCTGTCTTCCAAAGCCCAGATATATTTTAATTGTAACTGAGTATCACAAATTGGAAATCTCACAGGGCACTTCAACTTTGCAATTTTAAACATACCATTTTTTTCCCTTTACAGCCCCCAGATCTGCTTCTCCTGGGGCTTTCTCTGTTCCACTTGCTGTGGTCTGCATGTTTACATCCCTCCAAAATTCATATGTTGAAATACTACCTAACAGAGTTACAGTTTTAGGAGAAGTATCTTTTGCATTGGGAGGGCATGGTTAGGTCATGAGGGTGGAGCCCTCATGAAGGGGATTAGTGCCTTAATATTAAAGGAAGACCTAAAGAGCTGTCTTGTCCCTTCCATAAGAACATGGGAAAAAGGTACTTTCTATGAAGCAGGAAATGACCCCCATCAGACACTTTATCTACCCAGAGCCTAGACTTCCTAGCCTCCAGAGAAGTGAAATGTAAGTTTCTGTTGTGCAATTTAAATTTCTATTCTACACACTGGCCAGACTATGATAATTCATCATAGCCACCTGAACAAACTAAAATAGCAATGTACCATCCAATGCATCCAGATGTTCAAGCTAATATGTGGTTTACTCTGCTTTTTACATGTTCAATCATAAAATACTGCTAATTCAAACTGTTAAATTCATAGCCCACCAGTTCACTTCCCCCATCCCCAGTGATACCACTTGTTTGAAGCACTGCTCTATCAGCCTCCTGATTTCTGCACCTGATTTCTGCAACCCCTTCAAAAGCATTCCTCCTGTAGCAAATTCATGTTTACAAAATGCAAATCCCAATACCTTCTACCCTCTACCACAAAACTCCTCACTGTTACCACTATGCTAAACATAATCCTAATCTAAGCACATAAACTCCCATATTCTGATTTCCCTTTACAAATGCCCTTCTTTTTGGTCATTTTTAAACTCCAGTCATAATAAGACTTTTCTAGTTTCTGCTGCTCTCACTTCAAAGTCTGCATTTTTTCATACCAGGCCAAGCCCAAACTTCCTAATATCTACTATATAACAGATCTTAGTTTATTCATTATCTCCTCTAAAACAGTTCTCCTCAGCCCTCAGACTAGAGTAGAGACCCTTGTTAAATAGTGAAAGGGATATCTGTACAACTTCAAATACACCCAAACTAAAGCACTTAAATAAAAAATAGCTAAATAATTATAAGATTCACACAAAAATAACATTTAAAGTAAAAATTAATATATTTCAATATATACATTTGATTTGTTGTTTTATTTGGGTAATTTAGGCCTGCTTGGTAGGTACTCAACATCCATTTCTCTAATATGAAGTACAATAATATTAATGCTAAGCAAGAGGCTTCATCATTTGTGTGCGAACTATGACTATTAATTATTTTGAATATTTTAGGGACTAACACACTACTTTCTCACAACCTTTTGCTGTTTAGTAGGCTTGAGGGGAAACTATTATTTATCTTCATCCACCCACCCAAACTTTTTAAATTTTTAAAAACATCATGTAAAAACATTTTATTGACCCTGAAAATTTAGCTATCCAGCATTCTTTCTTAAGTGTGGTAATTTCTATGCAATCCCTTAGTAAAGATAATGAAAACAATAAAAAAAGAACACACAGGAAAATGACTGTAAAATGTATCACGTAAGAAGCAATTTCTTCACAGCTTTAGAAAATGTCTACAAGCACTCTAAACAGTAACTTAGGGAGATCAGAATTCTAAATTTTGGTAGGTGTGGTGGTACAAAGCTGTAATCCCAGCATTTGGGAGGCTGAGTCTTAGTTACTTTTCTTCTTAGTAAGACAAAATAACCTAACACCCAAAGTTAAAGGGGGAAAGGTTTATTTAGCACACAGGGAAGGTTTATTTAGCACACAGTTTGTAGAAGTTTGAGTTCATAACTGGCTGGCTCCAAGGCAGAAAGTCATCACAGAGGAAAAACAGTTCATGGTGGGGAGAAGGCAGCAAAGCAAGCAAGGGATCTTAGCTGCCTTTTTCTGCCCCATTTATGCTCCTATCTAGGCTATCAAGATTAGGATGGTACCAAATCAGTCAATGGGCTGATTCAGTAATCATCCACTCTTAATCCCAGCATTGCACCATGAATCAATCACACACTCCAGATTCAGCTATCTCTGAAAAAAAAAAAAAAAAAAACCCATCTATGACTGCATGAGCCCTTGGGGGAGCATCTAGATACAAGCCGTAAGATACTGAGACAGGAGGACTGCTGTGAGTTCCAGGCAAGCCTGGGCTGTAAAGTGAGACCCTACCTCAAAAAACAAAGAGAAAAAAAAATCTAAATCTTTACATTTTAAATTTTCTCACTCTTTACTAACACAGAAGCACAATCGACATGGCCACATTATCATTATGTTAAATTTTTATGCTTTAAAATTCTACAACAGTAAGTATTTGCTACTTGCCTATATCATGGGTTTCTTTTTCCCTTGATATCTCATTTCTAGTTTCAAATTAAGTATGGATATTCATATTGAGTAGTACCTCAGGAATTAACTAATTCTACTAATAATCATACCTTTGTCTATTTGACACTTAAGTTTCAAATGTATAGTTCAGTATGGTTCATATACACGGTTTGTGGTTCTATGTACATTTAATCTTCATTTTCTGTTTAACAAACATCTGGTTAAAAGCACCATTATTAAAAGATAAAAATAATGAAAGGATCATAGGAATGGATTACAGGATAAGGTAAAAAGAAAAGTCATGTGAAAATATAAAACTAATAATATCAAAATACGGTACAAGAGAAAGCAATGGATACTCTAAAAACTGGAAGAGTCACATAAAAATATAAAATAATGTTAAAATATGGTATAAGAGAAAGCAAAAGATACTCTAAGACTAGAAAAGCCACATAAAAATATAAAACTAATAATGTTAAAATGTGGTACAGAGAAAGCAAAGGATACTCTAAAACTGCAGCTTCGCAAGGTATTACTGCTGATATTACACTATCTTTGGATTAATAACACCAGAGATATCCAAACTGTGAAAGAGCATACACAATCAAAGCTGTATTAACCAAGAGGCTGGTGGAGTACCCTAGCCTAATTGACTACATTTATTTATAAAACCTTTTTGCTTCAACAACTGCTACTGAAAACCTTTCCAAAATGTATTAAGCTATACTTTGTTGTTTTAGTAACTAGAGCATAGTGAACATAATTAAATATCCTATTGTTGACCATGGGTCTTATCAGATATTAAGAGCTGGTCTTGTGGACATCAATTTTCACTGGATCCTAATAAAGATGTGGACATTTGGGCGAGATATACACGGACTGGCTCCAGGCCATTCTTTGGAAACTTTTTTTTCCTGTCTTCTTCTTCTTCTTCTTCTTTTTCTTCTTCTTATTCTTCTTCCTCTTCCTCTTCCTCCTCCTCCTCCTCCTTATCCTCCCCCTCCTCCTCCTCCTCTTCTTCTTTACTATACTGTTTAAAATCAATTTTTTAAAAGAAGAAAAGGAGCTTATTTTCCTGTAAGTCGAAAGTATGAAAAATAAATCTGGTTATCTGAGCTTTTACTATATCACTGGAGTTTTTTAAAGTAATAGGTATTCTTGAAAGATCTGTTCATTTTCAATACTGTTGAAGCAATGAATGCCCAAAGGCAACACTTGGGAATCAGAAAGGTAAAATCCAATTCCTCTGTGAAGAGAAAAGAGTATTAAAGAAAGTTGGGCAACATCCAGGTATATTAAATATGTTTCACATGTATGTTTTATGTACTAAGTACTCCAATAAAGATGTTGACTAC
>RJWM01001133.1:87226-168891 GCA_004363535.1 Dasyprocta punctata
AGTTCGAGGCCGGCTTGGGCTACAACGCGAGCGCAAGGCCGGCCTGAGCTACATAGTGCGACCCTGCCTCAAAAAACCAGGGCCGGGAGTTTGGCTCAGTGCCTTAAGCGCCTGCCCTGGCAGGCGCGAGGTTGTGAGTTCAATCCCCGGTGCCGCAAAAAAAAAAAAAAAAAAAAAAAAAAAAAAAAAAAAAAAAAAAGATGTTGACTACAACAAGCCTTCCCTGCCTGTGCCTGTTTCTTCATCTACAAAATTACAAGACTGGTCAAATCTAAGTCTCCCTTGATGAACAAAAGTTCTTCATATTATGATTCATTAAGAGCAAAGTAATGTTACGCTATCAATTGTGTTTGTGAATGCACATGAGTATGAAAGACAGTGTAAAGTCAGTGACAAAGAAATACAGAATAGCAAGGCCAACTCTCCCTAGGTCAGAATGCCCAAATGCCTAAGGAAACTATTCTCTGAAATTAACTTCAGTATATTATCTAGATATTTTTAACCTTTTTATTACTTTGAGCAGGAGACTAAATGAAAAACAAATTAATAGGTGGGTTATATGTTAAAATGGGTTAAAATATTAAATATAAAAAAATGAACTCATGAAAGATTTTCATTTCCTTTCAGTTTTCTCTGAGTCTTAACTGAGTGACAAACTGCATCAGCACAGGAATGGCACCAGCAGAGCTGGATTTTGGTCCCAGTCTCTGCAGAGGTGAACTAAGTGATCTTAATAAAGTCACCTGCTCATTGGCAAAGCATTTCCTTCTATTTCTGACTTTGAGTAAAGATATTATAACTAAAGATATTATGACAAATGCAACACATTTCCATTAAAAAAAAAAGAAAAAGGTTTAGACCATTAGTCCAGGAGAATGCCTTTGATATATTTTGATTCTAGAAAAGCTGAACATCAAGTACCAAGCACTGAATGCTTACATTAAGACAGGTTTTAAGTCAGACAGATTTTTAACTCTAAAAAGCAAATTTTGAATAATGAATTGGAAGAAACACTGGAGAAATGGCAAGATTAAACAAGATTAAACTTAACTGTGGGTTCAAATGAACCCACAGGTTACTTTTAAAATTGTTGCTATATGCATATAACAAACTTCTGGCATTCAGTTTGGATATCTCACTCACTTTCTGTGGAATAACTGATTCATTAGTGTCCTCCACCCTTTATGTTTTTCAAGTTCAAATGTAAATCCTGGAACTACAGTGACAAAAAAATCTAAGCATGGGATAGTTGAGGCCTGATAAGTACAGTTCATGTAAAAAAAACCTAAGAGCTTTAGCTGACTTAAAGCTCCGCATGAGTCAACAGTGTGACATGACTGCCAAAAAAGCTAACGTAATCTTAGCCACCAAAAACAGAAGTGTAGTGTCCAGAACAAGGGAGTTACAGCTTTACTGAATTCTCTGCTGGACACCACATGTCCAGAATAATGAGCTCAGCCCCAAGGTCACCCTATTTAGGAATGATATTGACAAATGAGAGTAATGCCAGGAAGGCAAGTGACTAGAATGGTGAAGAACCTAGAAAATGTGTTCTAAAGATTGAGGGAACTAATACTATTTAGCCGGAGAAGCTAAGTCTTAGGGGAGAGATGATTAAATATCTGATAAGTTGCTATGTGACAGAGGAGCTCAGACCCTAAAAGGACACATGTTCGAGCTGATTTATTAATACAAATAGTGCACAAAATAGAATTAGCACTGGTATATTCAGGTAATACTATTGTTGTCAACTCTAGCAACACTACAAATACCTAGGAATGATTTTTAAAGGATCAATTCCCTTGCTCCACCTCCAACTAATTAAATTAGAATCTCTGGGTGAGGGCCTGGGTAAGGGGAGGTAATAAAAAGCTCTCCCTGGGTTCCTAATGTGCATCTACTTGAGAATAACCAAGGTAAATACAATCAGGGTGGCCACCTGTTGCTGTGTGGCAGAGATGGGATTTCTTTCTGGAGGTTTGCATTAAGTTTACTTCCCAGATCTTTTTCCTTCTTTAACATTAACTTACTTTTCTTTTTTTAATTTTTCTTATTTTGCATTGCTGAGGTTCAAACCTAGAGTCTTGTGCATGTTAAGTAAGCACAATACCATTGATCTACACTTCCAGCCCTAGAACTTTCTATATTTGTAATATCTCAATCTCAGCATTTTCTTCCATGATGATTAGCTCCTCTTTGCAAACATCTGGGAAGAACTTAAGTCTAAATTTCATTTAAAGGAAAGAATACTCTCTTAAAGGGAAGACTTTAGGTTGGTTTCTATTACTCAGCATGTTCTATTCATAAATAAGGGATTTCCAAGACTTAAACACCATTGAAGAGGACAGTGTCATCACCTTCATATGTAAGTATTTACACAATTTACTTCCAAAGTTTTGTAAAATAAATTTAGAACGTTCTAACATTCAAGAGTTTTCCAGTTTCTTCCATGATAAAATAATTAAAATCAAGCAAAAAATTCTTTATAATTTCAGTGTGTCTACCTCTAGCATACATGATAAAATATTTTTTGTATTTTCCTACTTGTAATCTTCTAAAACACTCTGTAACAGCATAGCCTCGATTTGTCGTAATCAATACACAGTTCTCTGTGTATCCTTTGGTGTTGGTTATAATCTTCTTAATTCTTTCCTGCGATTACTGAATAAAAATATTTACACAGATTTCCTAAGACACACCCACATGTATTCAAAAGTTTTCTAGATTTAATAGTGTATAGGTCAGGTATCAACAGTAGTGGTCTCAGATTCTAAAATACAATAGTCCTCCAAAATTTTCCACTTAGATGTAACACATCCTCTAAACTTTGAAACTTTCACTTTAGATTACAGTAAAACACCAACCATTTCTTTTTACTTTTGCCATCTGTTAGTGCAAAAAGCTCCTAATGAATCCGAGGCTTCTTCTGGGCTACTTCATCTCTCTCATTAATCTTTGTCATGTGGTTCATAAATAATGAGAGAGGTATTAAAGATCATCATCTTGTTTACAACTTCCACCAAAAGAGCCCAGAATAACACCATGGACTTGGGTAGACGTATTCTGCCTGAATGAGCATGTCAAGAGTCCTGATGAGGGGACAAAGCAGAGTCAACATTTTTTTAATAATAAGCTGGTTAACTGCACTTTGTTTCAAGTAATGATTGCCCTTTCCACACAGGAACACTAGAAGGAATTACGACCTTTCAGCCGTCTGAGCCACAGCTGGACAGGCAGCTTGCTCCACAGCCGACAGTCACCTTTCCATTTTTCAAGCACATACCTCTCATAGAAATGTTTTCAGTGCGGCAGTCTACAGAGCTGGTTATAACACCGGCACGATGTGACAACAAAATTCATGATGATTTTGCCTTTTTAGCCTGCCCCTTTCTTGTTTACAAAATTCCTTCCTCAGCCTCCATCCCCCAAAGAAAAACAAACCAACAATACTTCCACAAAACCTGCCCGTCTTATGAATATAATGCTTTCAGTGAAAGCAGACCAGCTTTATAGGAGAACAGCTTTCAGAGAAGCAGGAAGCTGATCTGAGCAGCAGAGAGAGCAGGGATGGGGCGGAGCAGAAAGGAACTGAGCTGGGGGAGAGTGAAGCACAGACAGTTCTGGTTGCTTCTAGTTACTTATTGACAGTTTCATCTAATAGCACAGATTTGTGAACAGGGTGAGCATCTACCCTGACATATCTTTCCTTTCTTTTATGAATTTCTGTCACTCTGTTAAAAAACTATTATGCAGGGGAAAGTAAGGCCTTACAACCCTGCCAGAGCCCAGTAGCAGGGAAATGATGTAAGCTTCCCACCTCCCACCAGCCCCGCTCTGCCAATCCACCTCCACTCTGACCCGTTAATGTCCCCTCCCTCCTCCTGGGCCACTGCCCTGGGGCTGATGGGCCCCAGACTTGCCTGGCTGTGTCCTACTACGAAGCAGAAAGTATTTGCCAAGGGGTAGGGAGTATTTTGAGTAAGTCTTCAATGAGAAAGTAAATGTCTTTCTATTTAAAAAATACTGAATTATCAAAAGCTAGTCAGTCCCTAGGACAAATAATATTAAATAGGACTAAGGTGAAGAATGCAATTTAGCCAAAAGCAGCAAAGGTGTGATGTGATACCAGGAGTCAGAAAATACAGGTTCTCCTTTTCTTCTACCACCTCCTTGACCTTGGATTACTGGCTTACCTGCTCTGCAAAATTAAAGAATGAACACAAATTATATCTGAGCTATCTTGTAGCACTGTAATTTTTTGAACTGACACCCAAAAGAATTAAGCTAAGAGGCAAAAACTAATCTGGCTGTGGCCAAGCTGCCTGCTGTTTACTCAAAATTGCAAGTAATTCCTTACAGTAGCTACTTAAAATGTGCATTATCAAAGTACAAGTGTACGTGAGTAGGTCGAGCATAAAATACCCAGGGGAAAGTCATGGGCAGCTAGAGTGCTACTCCTATTTTGGAAAATTATAGGGAATTAGAATTAGGAAGATGCACCCAGGAAAGACAATTTGTAAGAGATGCATGGAAGCAACTAAGACCCATGATATTACCCCACAAAGCATAAACGATTTACCATGGTCAGCAGTGTGTAAATTTAAAGAACACATACACCAGGAATGAAAAAAAACCCAACTCCTTAAAAGCCCATAAAACAATGGTTACTAGAACAACAATATAAATGCAACTCTTGGAAGTAAGTGGCATCTCAGATCAACTTTTCCAAGTGCCCTTACCTAAAATTGGCCTGACTTAGGATGTTCCTGGAGACAGTCAGTCTTTCCCACTTCCTGTTTCCAACCACCCCCTTCTTCCCCACTTTACAAAAATCAAGGCACACAGTTTATCCACCGCAAATCTCATTCTGGAGTACTGTTTGGAGTAGGGGGAGAAAAAACTCCAGGCAGGACACAAGGGGACTATTACAAAGGATGAAAAAGTGAATGGACCTAATCTAATCACTCTTTTGCAATTCAGGTGGCTTTGCCAACTCTTTGCTTAGAATAAAACTGGAAAAAGGACTAATTGAATCATCAGCTAATAAATCATTAAAGATAATTTTAAATGATGGATCACTGCGTTTTTGAATATAATCCAGAAGTCCAAAAATGAGTGACACTGTTAAATTTATACTCATCTCTTCAATTTATCTATGTAAACAAAATTTGTCTA
The DNA here is from genome assembly GCA_004363535.1 of Dasyprocta punctata. Lineage (NCBI taxonomy): Eukaryota > Metazoa > Chordata > Mammalia > Rodentia > Dasyproctidae > Dasyprocta > Dasyprocta punctata. The sequence continues at coordinate 92,402 of RJWM01001133.1, forward strand.
TATACTAAAAAAGAATGAAAATATGCTGAACTCTTTTAAATGAAAAATATCAATCTACTGATTATGAGCTCATTGGAAGAAAATCAGTAATAACATTGTACTTTTATCTCTAATGTTATTTATCAAAGTTGTTCATTTCAAGCATGGTAATCTGAGAACTGTGTACTCATCATATCTCTACTTAACTATGGGGGAGCAGTCGAGACAGGATCTCCCTACATTTTAGGCTGGCCTCTAACTCACTGAGTAGTAAAGGTGATCTTTCAAAAACAAGCTCTTTCTGCCCTATGTTCTCTAGTGCTGGTGTTACAGAAGTGGGCCACCTCACCAGACATAATGACAAACTTTAAAAAAAAACTATTAAATTTTAATCACAGAAATATGAAAAAGTGATAATTTTTAAAACGGAATATATAAGAATAAAATCTGTCGATTAAAGTATAATAAATAGCTCAAGGAGAAAATTAAGATTAAAATTAGACTACTAAAGGATACTCTGTAAATGGATAATGGAAGTTAGTATAAAGCTAAAGTATTTGACTAAAATGAATATATTTAATAAGGACATAACAGTTTTATTAAGAAATTCAAGCTTTACAATACAATGATAATTACATCACTAGCAAATAATTTACTTTATGATGACAATGTTAGATATCAATTAAGAAATACAGAAGGAAATACATGTTTTTCTAATTCTTTTATGGAAGCAAAAGGTTTAAAGATACCCTCACTGGTTTAACTCCTTCCATTCAAAAATACCTCTGGAGAGTAAAAAAAGCAATCTAGACTCTCAGGAAATGAGCCACTTTGAGCAATTAATTTTTCCACTTGAACACCAGTTTTGTTTCCCAATTTTGAACTATTCTAGAAGAAAATTTTTTTCCAGAATGGGGATTTTTTTTATCATTTTAATTAGACTACATCACCATGATTTAACCTTTATTAGTATTTTCCAGGAAATTATTAGTCCCACTAATGCTGCTGAGCATTCACACATCATGTCCCTCAAACATATAAGCCTCCTTTTCGGCTGCACATTCTGCCCGAAAGTGGAGGGACGTGGAACCTCACGAGCAGGTTCAGTTCCTGGCTCCTGACATGCTCTCAACAGAGAGGCACTGAAACTCCCGAGCTCTGATTTTTTTCACTGTAAACAAGAGTTACTAATCTCACCTTCTTAATCTATCTCACAAAACTGAAGAGTTCATGGACATTAATGTTCTTAGAGATTCGGTATCAAGAATCTTTTTGGTCAGCTTCTATTGCTTCTCACTAATTGCCTGTATGAAATCTCCCCACGGCCCCCTCTAATTCCTGTGGTCATGGAAATCAGTCAAAAAGTTAGATCTTTAATTCTAATAAAAATAAATGATGCCTGTGTCATCTATAAACTACACCAAATTTTTTTAATTTCAGAAGTTATGTAGTTTTGGATGCTGACTACTGACTAATATATAGAAAGATCTAACTGTGCCTACCCAAAACCTTAATCTCTTCTGATATAACAAAAGATTGATAGAAAGTAGAGACCCATATTTTCAAATTGTGATTCTCCTTCATTTTAGTATCAGTCCCATTATGGTTTGTGTCTAGCTGTCCACCCGAGGCCTCATGCATTCATGGAGGATGCTTTTCAGAGACAGGCTTCTAGAGTTTGTGACTGATTCATGGTCCAAAGCTGGGATTGGTGGCTGAGTGCTGCATCGCCCTACAGTGGTGTGGTAGTCAGGAGTTACAGGGAGAACAACTGTACACAGGACACAGAATTTGTAATACTGTTTTATGATGGTCACCCAAAGTTAAACACAAGAAAGTGCAGGAAAATCTGTCCACAACACTAAAGACCCACGATATTCAGACAAGGGCCAGGATCCCACAGCAATGTCCTGCATGAGTCCAGCTAGAGACCCAAAACGCATGACAGTGCCTCCCACAAATCCAACTGGAAATCTAAAAACCCACAATAAGGACTCACGCCAGTCTATTTTATGGTTCTATGCTGGGAAGGTCGAAGGTCAGTGGTGGAACCAGAGAGTCTATGCCAGCGGGGTGAAGGAGCTGTGCAGTGGGTTGAGGGTTCTACATGGAAGCCGAGAAGTCATGCTCAAAATAAGAAGTGGGGCTGCCCTGAAGAGTACTACAGCCATCCTCAGTGGCAATGAAGTCCCAAGCTCCTTCGACGATAAGAACAGTTGAGTACAGGTCAGGAAACCCAGCGTGACAAGTTTCTCCAGCACACATCTTCCCCTCCGGAGCCAGGAAGCAATGCACAATGTGAGAAGCAGAGCTCCCCCAAGGTGAACCACAACCACTCTCATTGATGAGGTCCCAAGCTCCTCCGATGATAATGGCCTAATCTATATTGGGGAAGCCAACATGACAAGCACCTCCAGGAGAACCACTGGCTTGAAACAGCAACTCTTGAAAGAACCCACAATGCCCCACTCTTCTTTTCCATGTCTCTATTTATGCTGGTAACTTTCTTCAGGTGGACCATCTATACACAGCACCATGCTAATGTAATTCAACTGGTGTTAAGTTGACCACCAGTTTTTGATCCATAACAAGTGGTAGCTTGCATACAATGTAAGGGAGGAAAAGGCTTGCTCTGCCCTTTTGCCCCTTTTCGCACTTGTTGCTTTTGGTATCTGCCACAGCTGCCATGAAAGGTTGCCCCTCAGCCACACCACCCTGCTTTGGAGCCACTGAGTATGGACTGAAACCTCCACAAATTGTAAGCTAAATAAACCTTTCCTCCTTAATATACCTGGATGTCAGGTATTTTTGTCTTAGCAACCAGAGAAAAGTAACTAAGACAAAACTATTCCCCTTCCCTATCACCACAGGGGTCCATATTACTTTTGTTAATAATCTGCTCACTAAATGTTTTTAGTTATTATGGTGCTAGATAAATCCAAAGCTTCAGTTTCCAAGCTCCTGGTTTACCTACTGCCCTGAAATGTCAGACTCATTCACAGATGCACAAAATAAACCTTTGACTTTCGAAAAGTAGCAAATAAAATTCAAATAATATTAGAGGAAAGATGAAGCTTTTAAAGTTAACTTACATTACCTATTTTGTGTATCTAAAATACTCATGGTAAGCTAGGAATCTTACTGTCTTCCACAAATTATTATGTGGTTAGCATTGTATTTTCTCGTGATCCTCTAATACAACACTATGATTACTTGCAGGTTACAGATCATGAATCTAAGTCTTGAATGTATGTAAGTGAATTGCTCTAGATCCCAAAGGCAGAGGATGAAAGGCAGAATGACAATGCAAGCCTCCAGACGGAGAGTCCAGAAAAGTTCCCTAGTACACCTCCTGGCTCCAGTGAAGCAGCTGTTACCATCAACAAACACCATGCAGCAAGAAACCACAACATCCCTGCGCTGTTCTATGATGCCTCTGAGGTTCATTTTAGGCAAGGGCAGCATTCTAAAGTTACAGAGAAAAAAAAATAAAATAAAGTTCCAGAGATATAGGTTTGAATCCAGACAATGTACAAAAATTTTTAAAAAATTTATTATTGTAAAAGACACACTGTCATTAATCCCTCCAAAATCTGCCCCTCCCCACACACTCACACACTGAACACAATTATTCCATTGTTCTTTCCACTTTCTAAAGCAGTTCTGGAAGTGCTCTTTTGTGAATGTCTTTACTGCACTGTTGCAGCTGCTTCAATGTCCTGAATCAATTCAAAACATTTACCTTTCATACTCATTTTAATTTTAGAAAACAGCCAGAAGTTACATGGTGCCAGGTCCAGTGAATGAGGTAAAGACACACTGAGGTGTTTTTATGAACCTGACTTTCTGTTTCATGGCACCTGCAACAAGATTCAGTGTAGTTTTGATCACACCTTTTAGAGACACTCCAGAACTGCTGGAGCAGACTTCCAGAACTGCTTCCGAAAGTAGCAAGAATGATGGGATACAGGAATTCAAAGTGAGGAGTACTTTGAGGATTGTGTGTGTGTGTGTGTGTGTGTGTGTGTGTACATGGGGCATCCAGGGAATTACACCCAGAGCCTTCATACTGAGGTTCACCTCCACCCCTTTTTCAATTTTCATTTTAAAACAGGGTCTTGGTAAATCACAAAACTGACGACACTGGGATCAAACCTATGATCCTCCTGCCTCAACCTCCCAAAGATCTGGGATTACAGATGTGTATCAACATACCCAGTTTGAAAAGGATTAATGGTAATGTGTCTTCAATTGTAATAAATTTTTGAAATTTGAACACTCGCTATGTATTCTGATCATGCCTTGGAACTTTGGGCAAGTTATTTAACAAGTTATTAAACTTGCTTTCCTCAGAAAAAGGTAATGACAGCACCTATAAGGAATCAGTAAAGATAGTATTATGGATTAAAAACTGGTGGTCAACTTAACACCAGTGAAATTAAATCAGCGTGGTGCTGAGTAGAGATGGCCCACCTGAGGACCGTTGCCAGCATAAAAGGAGATGTGGAGAGGAAGAGTGAGGCATTGTGGGTTCTCCTAAGTGCTGTTGTTTGAAGCCGTTGGTTCTCCTGGAGGAGCTTGTCACGGCTCGCTTCCCCAATATGAAATCAGCCATTACCATCAGAGGAGCTCAGGACCTTGTCACTGAGGATGGCTTTGGTTCACTATAGGGAAGCTGTGGTCCTTACGTTGAGCATCGCTTCCTGGCTCCAGAGGGGAAGACATGTGCTGTTTAATCTCCAGGAGAAGCTGTCACGCTGGTTTCCTGACAGGTACTTGGCTTTCTCATCATCGGAGGAGCTCTGAACCTCACTGTTGCTAAGGATGGCTGTGGTACTTTTCAGGGGAGTCCTGACCTTTATTTTGAGTTTTGCTTCTTGGTTCCAGTATAGAACCCTCAACCTATTGGCACAGATCCTTCACCCCACTGGCATAGATTTTCGAGCTTCCACTTCTGATCTTTGGGCCTTCCCAAAGCAGAGCCGTAAAACAGACTTGCATGAGTCACTGTCGTGGGGTCTAGACCTCCAGTTGGACTCTTGGGAGGCACTGTCATGGGCTCTAGGTCTTCAGCTGGACTCATGCTGGACAACACTATGGGATTCAGGCCCTCGGCTGGATTTTGTAGGTCTTTAGAGTTGTGGACAGATTACCTGCACTTCCTAGTATTTAACTCTGGGTGACCATCATAAAATAATATTATAAATTCTGTGTCCCATATGTAATTATTCTCCTTGCAACCCCTGACTACAACAGATAGTATCCTTAGTAATGTGCAAGTTACAAATTTGAGTTGCCAAATAAACTAATTTGTAAAGCTCTTAATATATGACATGTCTGAATTCCTTTAGTTCTCCTAACAATCCTATGGTATTCTTTTTTATTCCTGTTTTATCAATAAAGAAACATTCTGCCCAAGAGAAGTAAGGCAATTTACATAGGCTCACAAGGCTCCAAAACAAAAAAGGTTAACCAGTGGGATTCCAGGCCTCACAGTGTGAATTACTGCCTCTCTGGAAATAATTATAATGAAAGCACTACCTTTATTCTCATCACCACCATCATCTCTCTATAGTCTGACTCAAGGGCCTGAGGTCTAGGGAGTATCCAGGGATGAGAAAAAAAGAGCAGAGAATCTGACTGACACTGAAGGGAATAAGGGTTTCAGAGAAGAAGTCAAGAAGGAACTGGTCCCTGGAAGAAAACGATGCAAGGCAGAATGGAGAAACTAAGCACAGACCTGAAACTGACACCTTGAAAAAGTAGGAAGGTACCAGAAAGGGGGAGGGGAGCTCAACCCAAGAAAGACAAATGTATATTTACATAATTTTATAAGGTGCTTAAAATAAAAAGAAAAATAGCAAAAACCCAACATGTGTTATAATTTGAGGTCTAATTCTTGCCTGCTTAATAACTGCTCTCTGATTCTGGAGGGATAAATGTAATCATTTTAATCAACTGTCTTTGACGATCTGATACAAGTATAACGAAAGGCATGTACCTCTTAAATTACTAGAATCCAGCAAACCACCACTCTTAACTATGAAACTGTAAGTCCATTTCTTTGGCAAATTTTAAATCATATTCTCTTATAAAATTATTTCTGGGTTCCTTTAAATAACTGTGTTTGGACTTACAATCCACATTATTTTTCTCTGTGGCTTCTATATCAATCCAAAGCCTATTTTTTTTTTCTTCACTTAAAGGAACTGGGAGTAAACATGGCGTGCCCATTTTCCCCCAGCAGATTTAAGCTGCATCCTCTATGCTCCCAAATGCTCTGCACATACTATTATTAGAGGGCTGATGACTCCTACTGTACTTGTGAAGACAGATCTGGTTTCCCCATTAACCCACATCATTTCGCAAAAGGGGACTGTGTTTTGTTTATCTTTGCATCCACAGTACCTAGTTCCCTGTGCTGCACCCAGTAAATGTTGGAAGAAAGATCATTTCAAAGTTTTCAAGGCATTTTCTGACTCCTTCAAGGTTTCTTTTGCACTGAAGTTACTCAGCCTATCTGGTTAGAAAGTGGTAATCTCAGATCACCTACAGTGATGGAGATTTAGTGAATCAGGCAATTGGTTAGAAAATGAAAATGAAACCCCCTTGGGTGGATGTTTCAGAGTTCACTAGGAGGAGTATACACACAGAAATCGGTTTTTAGACAAAAGATAAACTTTAGGATCATGACCACTTACAATTTATTAACTAAGCTCAGGGGTCTTTGTTTATCCCACAGATGCCTAGTAAAGTGGCTAAGCAAGTCAGTGTCAGACACTTTCATATGAGTTGATTAATTGACTGCTGCTATTTGACCTGCCACAGGCCAAATGCAGATTATCCTTGAACTAGTAACAACAGGGTTAAAAGGTCTAGCAAAAACAACAGGATGTCTCTCATATCAGATAATTAGCCTTTTAAGATTATAAAGTTATAACTATTTATAGTCGGAGGATTATAAAATCATACCTTTTTTAAAAAAATAAGATTTCTGAAAAATGTAAGACTAAGGAAAACTTTTACCTTAAGAAAAAAAAAAAAGCATAAGCTAGATGCTACAACTCCAAAACTGCTCCATGTATAGGGGAATATGTAGAAGGAGAAAGGAGGTTCAATGGTCAGATCATGTTCCTGAAATTTCCCATGTCTGATTTTTACTGATCCAAATATATCTATTTGAAAAAATTACCCTGAAATTCCTAAAAACTGCATATGCCCTTCTCATCAATAAAACCTCAGCTTGGGTATACTGGTAAAAAGATAGCAAGTAAATACACAAGTCTTAAATTTAAACCTTAGATTGCACACAAACATCTAATTTTATATTTTTAAGTTTCCCTCAAACTTTATTGTATTGTTGGGCTCCAAGAAACACTAAAATTGAATATTCTGTTCAATACTAAGGATGCATTCTGCTCAATACTAAAGTTGGAATATATTAAAAATGAGTTTAAGATATTTTAACAATCAGCAATCTCACAAATGTATAACCTTGATACTTTTTTTAAAAAAAATCAAAATATTAAGAAAAAATAAGAGTACATAGAGTACAATTTTTGGCTTGATAGGTTTTCACATATTCCCAAACAAAAAAGTTACACTAAACTAGAGAACTATTAACTTTTTAATGGGGTTAATCTCTTAATATAAAGCTATAAACATAGCTAACTACAAATTAAGTTATATATACATTGCCAAAAATTTTTTAAATGATTATATACCTTAACAGTATAAGAGCTAATCAGCATAAATGAACTGGTAGTTATAGATTGCATTTACTACATACTTTTAAATATTTCCCCTTTACTTTCATGAAATCTCATATATTTCAATCACTTATCTTGCTCTACCTCAAGGAAATACTTCTATTATTCTAGACCTTTTAAAATAAATAAAATATTATTTAAGTACAAGACTTGAGTCTTTCTCGTGTGTACCATTAGTAACAATTCCGTTATTTTTATAGTTCCATACAAAACAAAAATAAGACTTGGTAAAAATACAGTCTCCCAAATCAGATTACACCTGTCATTTATATGCATAGTGCTTTTTAATCTGGTAATCACTCCCTCCAAAAAACGGCTTACCTCTATACAATGTACTTTTCGTATCTTTTTCCTCCCAACAAGTTTCATATTTGAAAAATTGCAACTTGAAAATGTTTCAGCAAGCCCCTTTTCAATTACACAGACATTTAAGATTCATCTATTTACATTAAAATGTTCACAGACATAAGTGCAGCAAACATATTTTAGGAACATTCTCACTTCAGAGAAAACTAACGAAGTGAATATTACCACTTCCATTTTATAGAGAAAGACACAAAGACCCAGAGGTCAAGCACTTCACCTAATTAAGCTGAAAGGTCAAACTTCAAACTGGGTTTTCTTACTCAAAAATCGGGTGTTTTTAGCATATACCAGTACTAGAAAGTTTGCTTTGTTGTTTTGTTTTTTGTCTTTTGTTTTAGTGCTCATCAATGCAGCACAACTCTATAGACTGGGGAAAATTTTACACGCTTCGAAGCGGCCTCCTCTTTTCCTTCTTATACCCCTTTAAGCAGCTTCTCGACAGTTTAGGCACCCTAAACCAAGCCCTCGTAAGCTTCTTTGCATGGACTTGCACTGCTTCCCTGAATTCTCTATTCATAGTTTTGACTCCTTTTACTCTTATGATTTTTATATGACTTTCCTCACTGTCCTATGAAGAATGACTACGAAGGGACTATTGGAAAATTAATCTAACTTCGCTTTTTTATTCAGAAGAGTACTGCAGTTTAAAAAAAAAATGAAGGTTTTCTTTAAAATATAAAGCACCCATGAAGTATCTTACCTTGAAAAACAATATGATTCTGTACTTAATCTATAATTCTATCCTTAAGACTACAGGGGGAAAAAATCTGGAATGGCATTAACCTCTAAAAGATTAGCTGATTCCCAAGAGCGGATAACGCGCAGAAAGAAGGTGGAAGGAGGTATTCTGGGCTGTGTTAGGGAAATAACACATGAAAGGTTAGTAACTAAGTTACAGGCAATACACAGCAGGCAAAGTTGTGACTTTCATTGAGACCATACACGATCTGTGCGGCCAGTGACAAGTGGAACGCCTGACCCCATACTCCAAAGCAGCTTAATTCCTATTATCTGTCCCTAACCCAAGTGCTGGGCACAAAGCGACCGGTGTGGCTTTTGGTGGAGTACATAATGAGACATAAAGTAACCTAGACTTGACTTGAGACACACAGGAAAGCAGCCATACATGGTCACTGAAAGAAAAGGAATCCATCTGTGTAGCTGGGAGGAACCGTGGATGGTGCTTAAGGTTTACAGTAATTTAAAGAAATAGACGGGGATTGGTAAAATGAAAAAGGAGGAGACTCAGAAAACCAAAGTAAAACAGATGAACATATATACCCAGTGATAAATACTGTAACTTTGTTTAACCATATTAGAAAGCATGTAAGTAATTATCTGATCTGTAAAATCTTCATACTTAAATGATAAAGTACAATCCTAAAGCACAACGATTCCATGGAATATTTATTTATGAAAACATTCTCAGAGATGTTTATAAAGATTCATTTTTAGAAAATTCTTCATATATGAAATTTTAAGACTATATTATACATGTGAAGTGGTATACTTTTCAGAAAAAAAGGATTAAGAATTATACAAAGAATAAAGAGATCATACTGACAATAAATGAAAGTATAAAGGAACTAACTGAAATTCACAGTCTGAACCAAAATCTCTAGCCATTTGTGAAAAATCACTTTTTTTTTTCTTTTTTGGTACTGGGGATCGAACTCACGACCTCATGCTTGCCAGGTAGGCACTTATGCTGCTGAGTTAAATCCCCAGCCCAAAGAATCACATTTTAAAACACAATTTTGCCAGTAGTCACAGTGAGTTCCTGTAACTCCAGCACTCAAAAAGCTGAGGTACCTAGATTATACAGCAAGACTATATCAATCAATCAATCAACCAACCAACCAAAATTTAATTGTTAGTTCTTGCCTTTTCTGTGATTAGGAAGGCCAAAAATTTAAAAACACAGAAATTTTGAGATATTTCTATACTTGTACAGTAAGTAAAACTGCTCTTTTTGATACCTTCCCAGAGAAAATGAAGGGTACAATTCCACATCTGAAACTTTGAAAGAAGAACTGCTATGTGAGGCCTCATGTGGTGGTGCATACATCTAATCCCAGCACTCTGGGAAGTAAGGCAGGAGAATCACAAGTTTCAGCCCTGCCAGGGCAACTTAGTGACTTAGTGAGCCCCTATCAAAATACAAAGGGTAAGAAAAGGAGGGGAGGGAAGGAAACTAAAACTGCTATGTGGCACTGTTCAAAAACCAAGTTAAAGACAGGCTTTTGGGCTCCCATGGGTTGAACTTCCTGAAGCAGTGACAAATACAATCATTTGATGGTTTAAACCATGCTGCTGAGCTAGAAGCAGCTAGAACATATAAATTAGTGGTCATTTCTCTGTTATGTTTTTGTTTCCAAGTAATTCATCTGGGAAGACCAAATAATTTGATCAAAAAGACAATGTGGAACTAAAGGAAAGACCAGTAGAATAAGAAGTTGATAATCCGTAATTAGGATTAAACTATTTTAACTTCAATTGTTCTCTAATTATTTTTTTTTTACTAACATCTTTGTATTCTAAGTTCTTTCACTAATCTTTTGGAGGGTAAAGAACCAAGTACACTTAGTTAATGTCCTAAGAACTCAACAAACAAAATGACAGTCAAATAGTAGATGTTCAAAAGATGTACCATACTTTACATTCTGAGTATAATTAACAAACTCAAAGAATAAAATAAAATAGCTTCTTGTTTTTTCTTCCACTAAAGTCTAGTTTGCATTCAAAATAGCATAAATGATGTCTAACGGTTCTAATGCAATATGTCAAAAAGCTAAATGCAAGTTTCATAAATCCGATTAAATAGATATGAAAAGAAGAAACTAAAACACGACACCCCTAATTCTGACAAAGCAGATGTAGTTTGCAAACATAATTTGCTATTGTTTTATGTATCTTGGGATTTAATTTCTTATATCTATGAGTATTTATGAGTTGATAATATATGATTTTTATTAAAATAAACAAATATTACCTATAATCACATCACTGTTTACATTTTGGCTTCAAGTATTTTTGCTTGGTAACCCCAAACTTTGGCACATTAACAGGAACTCTACCTTTAAATCATGCTGTATGTTCAATATTTACCCCATAAAAAATAAAATAACATAAATATTTACCCTATTCTTTTTATTTACTTATGTTAACTTTAGAGAAAACAACATAAGCATTTCCCCATGTTATTAAAAATATTAATGAACATAATCTTAATGACTGAATTATGTATCTGGATTAGGAAACTCAGGTAGAAAAGTTAAACACATTGAAAACAGTTACCCAGTTTACAGATGGCAAACTGGTAAGTGGAATTGCTGACCCCGTACTTCTACAATACGAGTGAGAACCTAAAATATGTCATTCCAGAGTCATGATAGTAAACCATTGCTTCTCTGAGCGCAATTCCCCCTACATCTCATCTCAACACATTACCTCCTGGCTGGTCTCCAACACAAAATGGCAACTCAGCCAAGCTTGCTTCCTTACCAGTCTTCCCACCTGCTATCCTTCCCTCCATCCTGCCATCCCATGCTCCAGGCTCCCACCTGAACTTTGTAATCATTCTTGTTCATACAGCTGTCAGTATCTGTACTCACTTTCTCCCTTCTACCTTCTCAAAGTCCAACCATCTTTGAAGATCTAGCTCAAGTCCTCTCTACTCCAAAAACGCTTAGATGTGATATGCACATGTACCAACTCCCCATGATGAATGTATTCACTGTATACTGCAAACATGTACTAACAAAAAATAAATTCAGAAAAGTTTAAAAAGTCTTATCTGATATAAAGAATCTTCATTCATTCAAGCCACTCAATGATTATCTATTTAACATCTTCTTTGTACCAAGTACTAACCTGGCTACTAGAAGAAAAGGGGGAACAAAGCAGATAAGATGTCTACCTTCACAGCAAGAACAGGACATAAGTTTAAAAAAAAAAAAAAAAAAGCAAAGGTAATTCCTTTCACTGAAAAACACTATGCAAACAAGTCAATTTCTGCACCTTTACTTATTTATTGGTTATTTTCAGCCGATTTACTACAAAACTGAATTTCTGAAGACAGAGATTCTAAGTCCAAAGCTTAGTACATAACAGGTGTGCTTCAATGATGAGTGAGTCCACACATAAATAAATGAAGAGGAAGGATGGATGGTCAGATGGATGGGTGAACTGCTTCATGCTGTGACTAAGTCATTTCATCAGTAAGTTGTGCTTCCTCCAAAGAGGTTGTTCACTCCACAGCAAGACCCTTAAGCCTGCAAATCTGTGTGGTTTGGTCTGCCTAACAAAGGTGATAAGGAATTTGAGTGATTTCAGGTGTATCCTTCATTGCACGGTAAACTATGACCCCTTGTATTTCCTACCTTCTTTCCCAAGGAATCAAGCACACCGGCTCCTACAAGCATCTGCCCTCCAGACAGATTCTGCTTTGGGACAGTCACTCAAAACTTAACAACTAATAGTATCTAGCAAATTGATAAACTTTGTGAGAGATTCTCAAGTACTTCCTTTAGCATTGTGAGAAAAGCGATTTCTAGTGCAGATTACCTAAAATTATAAGACACAAATCTTTTCAACATAAGATTAATTCTTAATTGCTTATAAAAAGTAATTGTTTCTATTTTAAAATCTTAATTTTTAAGACATTCAAAAGAAGTGGGTGTTTTTAAATAAAGCAATATAAGACTGAAAACTCTGAAAAGTGTGCTTATATCATCACAATAATTACAAACCATCATCAAGTACATCAAGTTTCTCAAACCTGTTTAGCCTTCATAACAAAAATAAATTTACAGACAATGCTAAGGATCCCTGTCTAACGAACATGGTCTCAACAGTTAAACATTCTCTTTAGGTACATGTTTAACTGCCTACATAACAAAAATGCAAACTTTGTGACAAAGACCCAGTAGCAATGCTCAACTATACCCTAACCATACTACCCAAAAAGCACTAGCATTCTTTCTTTTATATTGGTCATCTAAATGAAACATTGAAAAATATTTTTTTAATTCTAATTAAGAACCAGCTGATCCTTAAGGTTATCTGCATTACCCAAGTTTAAGAAATCCACATCTAAAAAACACAGTAAAGAATATCTCCAAGAAATGAATATTGATTTGTGGTGTGAATATACATATGTACAACAAAATGCACACAACAGAAGTTCATCCTTAATATTCAAATGCTAAAGATTCTTAAACTTTTTTATTTAAATTTCTCTGCCCATCAGCCATAGTTGTCTGATGGACAAGTTACTTATCAAAAAGAGTACACTCTTTATAATAGGTTCCTGTTATTAAAAGAACTAGGTGGATAAGTTAACTACTGACTGTTTATTAACATTACAGTTTTAACTGGGCTTTTAAAATGAGAACAGTAAATCAGAAGTGGTGGTACACACCTGTAAATCCCAGCACTTAGGAGGCTGAGGCAGGAGGATCAAGAGTTTAAAGCCAGCCTGAGATACACAGCAAGACCTTGTCTCAAAACACAATCAATCAATCTAGTAAACATCAAATGAGAATCTTTAATAATGCAGTTTTATGAAAGAGCATTAGAAAGCACACTTGAAATATGATCTTATTGTTTGCTCATGAAAGTATTTAAAATTAAAAATAAAGCATAACCCTAATCAACAAAATTAGCAGAGTAAAATCTGAAGTTTCTGGAATCTTTTAGTTTAGAAGTCACTACACTCTTGTGAAATAAAAATAACCAAATATCTTGTTCTCTTGCATTTTCCTATTGTTTTAATAATGTAATTAAAATAAGGTTACTTTATGTTTGATTGTCCAAGTTTTATATATATTATATAAATTTATATATATCTCACTATATACAATATATCTCATATATCACGTATATATCTCACATATATATATCTCATATATATCTCACTATATACATGTATCTCATATATCGCTGTACATGTCATGGTATATACATTGCTATACAGGCTACTACATATATCTCACTATACATACTTGGAAAATATTTCTATTATTTCAAATGGACCACGCTAATTTTAGTATCATTAGAAATTATAAATTTTGATAAAACATTTTCCAAAGAAAATAAAGAAACACAAAAAAGTAGGACAGTTTTTTTGGTATACTGAGTTAAAGGCTTCATAAATGAGAAAAAAGATCATTATTTACATCAGAACTACAAAAACAAGCCAGGCATGGTGACACACATTATAATCCCAGCACTTGGGAGGCTGAGGCAGGAGGATCCTTGTAAGTTCGAGACCAGCCTGGGCTACAAAGTGAGCTTATGGCCAGCAGAAATGGCATAGTGAGACCCTGTCTCGAAAAAACAAAACAAACAAAAAAAAAACTACAAAAAACAATGGAATACTTTCGACACTTTTTAACTGTACTTGTTTTCACATACACCACAGACTACTTAAGAAGCTAAGCTTTCATTAGCTTTCAAATTATTTTTTCCTATTTAGGAGATACCATGTTTATCTTATCATAAATAACCAGTGTTCGCAAATTTATGTCCAGCACTATACTTTCTCTCCCTCCTCCCTCCCTCTCCCCCACCACTTCCTACTAAAAGTTTTAAAACATTTGCCAACAGCCACTATGCCCTTACTCGCCTCTCCGTGCACTGCAGTGTGGGTCTTCCCATTCACCACCCACTTCTCCACAACGGGCTCCACATTGCTAAATGCAGTGGTGGGTTCACCTCCTCGCTGTGCTACATCCTCCAGGTAGGCTACTGACAGGACACTTTGTTGTTTTCTCTCCTACCCCTATCATTTCTTGGGCCCTGTACTAACTCATGCCGCTCTATGTACCTCTAATCCCTGTTCCCATCCTTTCCCCTGTGTCCTTATCTCCCAAGGGTCACTGATCCTAACGATGCCAACTGAGACATCACTTTCTCAAAGAAGCTCCCCCGACCCTATACTGTATACACTTTTGGTCAACTCCAAATCAACAATTCTCCTACTGTCCTATTCTTCTGCTTGTAAGTATTTATGTGAATTTGTAAAATAGTAGCATATTCAATTATTTGATGCCCTCACTAAAATGTCAGAGCTGCAATCCCTGGGAACCAGCACATAGCTGTCTACGCATGAATATGAGAATGAGTAAGTTTTACAGACTGAATTGATAATGATTCACTGCCTGTAACAGGTGTCAAATACTAAAAAAAGAAAAAATCATTTCAATAACTTGATTTAGATGTTAAAAACAAACCAAATGCAAATTTAGATGAATGAAGCTCTAAAGAACTAGAGATGCTTGAGATACTGTGTATAAGGTATAATTCATCCTGAATACTAAAATAATTGATCTTTTTTGGCTTTTAAACAAAACAACCCTATAAAAATTACTCTCAAAATGAAAACACAAAATCTCTGATCCACTCAAGTTCAAATAAAGACTATACTGAAGGCAGTCATAAACACATAGAAATAAATATTTCTTTTTTTGTTTTCCAGTGCTGGGGACTGACAACAGGTTACTGTATGTGCTAAGTAAGAGCTCCATCACTTAGCTATACCCTGATACCTCTTAAACCTGAGTTAACGTTTTAAAAATACTTCCAATGACTCAATTTGTTCTTAAAATGATAAATGTAACATTAATTATTCCAAAATCTAATTGCCCCGCATTGTTAGTACTAAGAAGGTCAATGAAATTTTCTTATAGAAAAATGTATGCCTAGAAGCTGTCTTAACACTAGTGTTATTTGGTAGTAAAGAGGTGGGCTTTTTTCTTTCTTTCTTTTCATTCATTCATTCATTCATTCAGAGGTACTGGGAATGGAACCCAGGGCCTTATACATGTTAGGCAAATGCTCTATCACTAAGGCTTATTTCCGATTCTTTTTTTAAAGTTTTTATTTCGAGACGGGGTCTTGTTGAGCTGCCTACACTGGATTCAAACTTAAAGATCTTCCTGCCTCAGATTTCCCTGTAGCTGAGATTACTGACATGCACTACTGCACCAGGCTGAGCAGTAGGTTTTCAAAGACTAAAACAATTTCACAGCCATAAGAAGATAACTTCAATACTTTCGTTAAAAAAATCCATACTTAAGAAACTTTATAAGCCTTATGTGAATACTAGAGTAAAACAATACAAGACTTAAAATAGGAAAAGCATAGGTTAAAAAGTTTCCACATATAGTGTGCGTGTGTGTGCTGAAAATTCTTTAGCTAAAAAGTATACAATTTTTTCCCAAATATGTTCAAAAGTACATTACAATTTTGCTCAACATTAGCTACCTGTATAAAGTACTTTAAAAAACACTTCTACCAGTTAAATACAAATATTTTATTAAGAAGAAAGTTTGGCAAAATATCTGGTGCCCAAACAACCTAAGAGGAAATGACTGCTTATGTCCAAATCTTTGGCAAAAAACATTTTTTTAAAGTTGAAGAAGCTTTTATAAGTAAAAACAAAATTGTGACTCATCTTATACCGCTATAGATATAGTAATATAATATATAAAGGCAATCTAATTTCTATTTTTAAAAATTTTAGTAACAGCACTAATAATATAATTTATTTCTACAAATATATCACAATTTTTCCTTGGACGGCACAGGATATGATTAAGAAATTTTATACATTCAGTCCTTCTGTTAATCAATTATTTCTTTAAGTATAACTCAACCTCATTTTTAATTCCTGTTGGCAATATAAAAACAACCAAAAATCAAAAATCAACAAAAAGATAAACTCCAAGTACCTAAAGACACTAAATGAAGATACTAAATACTCATGAAAACCAAAGAACCATCAGCACATGCCCATAACAGAAGAGACCAATTAGCAAACCACTAATTATAATTTGGCATACAATTCTATTCTCAAAGCTACTTTTAAAAAACTCTGCTTAATTCCACAATTAACTATTTGGTATGTACATAGCATTCTGAGCCCCTAAAGACAAAAGGACGCAGAAAATATGAAACTTTCACTTTGGGCTTCGTAGGAGCAAGGTACCAATAAAAAGTCAAAGAAAGAATCATGAAAAACACTGGCTTCTGTCACCAACAAGGATTCAAGGGAAAAAAAGAAAGGCCATTCCTTTCCTACATCAGAGGGGATAAAAGGGTATTAAACTTCTCTTATCCACCCTGTGCTCCCCAAAAAGCTACCCATAATTATTATACATTATTATATGTAATAACAAATAATAAACATATAATAAGTATCATCATCCCACAAAGATATGATTTCATCCTACAAAGATATGATTACAGGCCAGGCATGGTGGCACATGCCTGTAATCTCCATACTTGGGAGGCTGAGGCAGGAGATCACAAGTTTGAGGCCAGCTTGAACTACAGAGACCCTGTCTCCAAAACAAAAACCAAAAAAACAAATGAAGATATTTTATGGCAGAACTACTAACATCTTTGAAAAATCTGAAACTTATTCTATTGCTTCTAGTGAAATAGACTATCTTTAAACAAAACCTGGTCAATAATTTGTGAATAATAATTTTATTTTTTATTTTTTATTTTTTTATTTAAGAGAGTAACAATTTTAAAATGTTAGATTCAGAAAAGATACCCAGGTGACTTTAGATTTTCCATGTTTAAACACTTATTTGCATAAGTACAGAAGAATCAAATCGTGAAATCTATTCTTACTCAAAATATTGACTTCCTAATACTTTTTAATCATAGGATATTTTTCCTGAGAGCATACTTATATACCAGTCATATTATTGGTAAATAAATCAAGAATTAAACTAAAGTGAAATAAAATAAACTTTCTTTTACTAATTGGATCCTACATGAACTCTTACATTTGAATCTACAATAAAATAAAACTGTCAATATATTTTATCGCACGAATGCGCAGGCATAACAATATCGAGTATTCACAAAAGGAAGATGATAATGTTGAAGGAGAGTAACAACTTAAAAATTAACAACAAAAAACATCTATGCACTTAAGATTCATCTTCTGTCCAAAACATTAGCACAATAGGGGCAGGGATACATAGCTCAGTGGCACAGCAGTTATTCTGTTGTGCTAATTTTTTGTTCCCCGGCACCAAAAAAAAAAATTAGCACAACAGAAATAATACATTTAAAAATCAGGTAAACAGACAACATAAACTCCTGATAAGCAAAACTCTTCATTTGTTTTTAAAAAGATAGATGCATACAGTCTATTATATTAATTAATCTTTCATAATTCCTATATCTAAAATTACTCTATAGCTGATGTCAAGTGATTAAAATTATCTAGACTCCACTGCCTACATAACACCGTAACTCAATTTTGATATAAAAGATTATCAGTTTTAAATGCCGATTGGGCTGTTTTAAAACGAGCTTTGCAAATATAAAACAAAGCTACAGTGGGGGGGACACATGTCATAAATATATAATTATACAATTAACAGAAACACTCTAGAGCTTGCCAACTGGTATTCATAATAAAACTAGATTTTAAAACCCACAGAAAATGACAGTAACACTAACGGTTCTCATTCAGCCGTAGTTATTTTCTTAACATCCACAAACAGGACAGAAAGGACGTAAGTAACGGCATGAAGGCCAAGAGGGAGGCTGTGTACAAACTGAGGAAGAGCAAACCACATCAACAGTGAGGATTAAACTCTTTTTAACTTTTTACCGCTGGTAATAAAAGAGGCACCCTAAACATAGGTTAAGTGTCTACGTCAAAGGAAGCATAAAGAAATCTGTTAGGGTGGGAGGGACTACAAGGCATCCATCAACATTTGTTTGAAAAGACCTGCCAAGCTCTCAGGAGTTACACTTAAATAATGTGACCCTTTCCCAACAGGACAATAAGGAGACAGATTAGACCCTTCACGGAGTGATTCATCCCAGGAAGCAAGGGGAGAGGAGCTCCAGGACACGACTCAGACCCTGCCTGTTTGCTTAAGCATCTGGGCAGCTCTTTCTGGGCTCTGTAACTAGCCAGTCTTGGGACAGGTGAGTAACGTGTCCCCAGACAGAGTGATAAAACAGGACTGGCCCAAGGTGACTCTCAAATAACAGCAGCTCTCCTCCCTCCCATGTCTGATCAGAGAACAAATCCTACTGCAGATATGCCACTGTCCTTCACAGGACTTACCATCTGACTTCGATTTAGAAAAAACTCTTAAAACATACACAGTCCAGTGAAAATCAATAAAATGTAGATTTCAAAACAAAAGCAGCTCTCTCAACAATTCTAGAGAAAGCACAATCTGAAAGTGACAAAAGAGAATGTATACATTCTATGTTACTCTTCTTAGCACGTGTAATCCCTCTCTCCATGACACATGGGCTAAAGTACAAAATGAAAGAGTCCTTCAGGGCACGTGGAATTACTATATCACTTACAAAACTGTGGCGGTGGGGGGGAGTGTCAATATTTAAACCACCACCTAGTTTAATGTCTCAAAAGCCTAGGGATTAACCCACCTCAATTAGGTAGCTGCCACCTGCAAATGCCTTCTTCCACTCTTCCAAATCCACCACCCTCTTGCACTACATGAGACAGAAAAAATGCCACAAACAGGGGACAAGCCCACTGTCTCCATGACTCCGAGGAAGGGAGGGAACCTGCTAGGTATCTACTCTGTGCATCCCGGAGCAGCTTCTTAAAGAGGCAGCCGGCAAGCGACTCCCTGTGAGCTGCTGTGCTGTGCTTCTCCCTCCTTCCTGCAGATGGAGTCCGGCAGGGAAAGGGCCTGCTCCCAGCCAGAGCCGCTGCTGCTCTCTACCACACAGAGACGGACAGGAAAACGAAGCCACAGAATGCCCGTGCTTCTGGAACCTGAGAAGGAAGGCAAACACTACTGTTTTTAAAATACTGTAAAATTCTCATCTGGCTACTGGTATGTGAAATTTCTGTACACACAAAACGTAATGAGAAATGCATTTCTAGTAACTTTATCCATTGACAAACGAAGTTTAAGCCCACCCCTCTCTTCCAGAGTCAAGTCTGTGTCCCCACCTAGAAGTCAGTATGGCAAAATGTCCTCTCCTGAATGAATTTATATTCAAGTTGCTTTCCCTCCAGCTCCTCGCTGTTGCCTGGAAACAGGAAACCCTTCCCACCTACATGCTTCCTGACTGTTCCCCCCATGTCTCCCTCTTCACAGTGCAGCAAATGTACCTGGCCATGCTTCTAGATACTGTTTAGCTTAAAGCGGGGCGGGGGCTTTAATACAGAGCAATGGCACAAATTTTGCCATTTAACTGTTTAGATAGATCAATGATCAGCCAAATTAGCACTGAAAACTTGAATTTCTTAGGCAATAGAACCAAAATCACACATTTTACCAAAAGCATTTAAATAGATGAATCTTTAGACACAAAATCATTACAGCTTTGTCAAATAGAGCAGAAGTTACTCCCCACACAGCGTTTTTTGGTTTGTTTTAAACCTGCCTCTGTATATCACTGGTACTCCTTTAAATATACTACTTTCTGGAGATAAGAGTAAACACTAATCGCCCCTATCTTTGAACACTAATCGCCCCTATCTTTGAACCATCTCAGTCATCTTGGTGCCCCCTTGGTACATCATATTAGCCACTCAGCCTAAACTGAATTTAGGTATCTACTTTTCTCTCAATCGATCTTTCTTTTTCTGCTCCCTTTGCTTCCACTAAACTTCAGGCATTAATTTTCATTTAAGATTATTACAGCAATGAGACCTACTAATTTTGTTATCAATTATTTAAAGAATACCATGTGCCAAGATATAGAGAAGTCATTTATACACCTTATTTTGCTACTTCTTATCCCTACTCTCAATGAGCATACACTATTATCCCACTTTACAGGTAAGGATACCAAGATTTAGAGTATTTAAGTAACTTTCCCAAAGTCAAACACTCTTAACTGTATGACCCAAATTCCTTCTCTAGTAAGAGAGTAGCAGAACAACTTCCCATTCCAATCCTTCCTTCTATTCCCATACTTTCCCCTTTGTACATGATATTTTCGCAAATAAACAAAATATGCATTTACTTCTAGGCAGGTGAATCACACTGTGCTCCACACTCATAACGACAGCGCAATACACTGGGCCATTCCTGCTTTAGCAAAGGGTAGATGTGTTAGGGAGCCACATGAGTGTTTTAATTAATGAGGTTTATGCTAACAAATTTTACATACCTTTCAGAGACGCAGTAAAAATGATGACAGAGATATACAAGTAGATATAGATATACAGACATAGATCCTTTTGTCATTTAATCTTTACATTGATCTTTGAGAGTGGTCAGTTCCTTACAGCCAAAGACAAGCATGTTTAAGGATAAACAAAAATCACAAGGTAAAAAATACCTAGATAATCGATCGATCAAGCCTTAGCATGGTGACCTGCACTTTAACAATACTGAAAGTCAGAAAGTAAATTGTAACAAATTTATTCAGCTTACAAGTTAGTCCAGTTAGCATTCCCTTGTTCGTAATTCTACAAATCTTCTAAAAGTTTCACTTCAACACACATATATTGCACAAGCAATGATCTATACCTTAGATCATAAAAAGATCTCTAAGGCAAAACTGAAAACTAAAAATTGTCCCAAAGTCAAAGAATTATTGAGCTCAACAAATTGAGCATATTCATTTAAGTATCTTCTGATAACATATTCTCTGGTCTAAAAATTTTTAAAAATCAGACATTGATTCAACAAAATATAAGTAGCATTTGGTTCTTATTCCTAAATATGTTGAAGAAAACACTTATGCTCATGGCAACAAAATCATAAAAGAGTCACTTAATTCTAAGCAAACAGTACAGGCAGAACTGAGGTCCCATTATAATGCTAAAGTTTATTAACCACTTCAGCTTCACTGGTGGTGCTGAAGCCTCAGTTTTCCCAAATCTAGGAAGATAATAATGGCCACCTGGCTGCCTACAGGTTGCTGTGAAAACCAAAAGAGAACATGGCTGGCAAGTGTTGTACAGAACACTGGCTATCTCTGTGTTTTTATTCTTCTTCTGAACTAACTTTGTTTTCCTTGGTTCACATCACATTTTTTTTTTCTCATCACTGCTAACGTATAAGAAAGACTTACAGCTGGCACCCTATCATTTCTGGCATAAAAACTTGCTACTTAATGTTTGGTAAAATTTTTGAAATACTATGTTACTCGAGGCCTCTATAACTTAAAATTACTTAAGCTAGATAGCATCACCCAGTGAACTTATGACCAATATTACACTAACATATTACTGAAGACAGGATTTTTTTAAACAGAATGGGTCTCACTGTGATGCCCAGATTAGCTCCAAACCACTGGACTCCAACGATCCTCTTGCCTCAGACTCCCAAGTACTTGAGATGACAGGAGCATACCACTGCCTCAGGCAAAGATATGATATATCTATAATATATATCTGCAACATTTATCTATGCTATACTCATATTTATCTATTCTATATCTATGATATATCTATGATATTTAACAGATATACCTATATTTACATATATATCTATATTTATGCTATACTTGATATAGTTATATATATCTATATTCATCTATACATTTACCTGTGATATATCTATGGTATATATATATATATATTTTCTATATCTGATATATATCTATGGTATATTTATACTATGTACCTATGATATCTATGATATTTATATGATATAGATGATATATATTTACTCATGTTTACATATAAGTAGTATGGGGGGGGGACTAGGAATTGAACCCAGAGTCTTCACACTGAGCTACATCCCCAGTCCTTTCTATATTTATTTTGAGGCAGGGTTTTGCTAAGTCACCCAGACTGCAGTTAAACTTCTGATTCTCCTGACTCAGCCTCCAGAGTGCTGGGGTTACAGGCATGCCCCATCATGCTGAGATATAATTTTTATTTAAGCAAATTTTCTTCCTTGGAAAGGATAATTATCTAAAACCTAAAAGAAATGGTTTGATGATAGGGCATTTTAATAAAAATGATTATAACTAGCATTACTCTGTACTTTAATTAGTTAAGAGTAAATACTTTCTACCCCTATTGAAAAGATGATAATTTTGCCAGATACCGAGCTTTTATGAGCTGGTAGATTTTTTTTCTTTTCCAAGGAAAACCTATGTCACCTAGTGTAAAATAGTCCAGCACCATCTTATTCACCAAAAAAGTGATAAAATCAAGCAAACCCTACATAACCAAGGTGTCCATGAATTCTAGTAACCCAATGAAAGAGTGTCAAATAAACCTTAAACTGATATTTTCAGTATTTTCTAAATTCAGTAATGGCTCACAATTTGTTATCCATGTCTTAATGAAGTAGTGAAAGAAGGGGAGAACAATGGAGGACTTTGCTATTTTTAATGGAAGTAATGCAGTCAAAAATAAAGAAAAAAAATTCTCTATTAAGAAACTTTATCGAGCCCATTAAGACAAAATGTTTTTAGAATGAATTTATCCCAGTAAAGACCTTGGTTATGCCACTAGAGTTTGTAAGGTCAGAAACAACTTTAGTTTACTTGCCAGTTTCTTCATGTTTTGTGTGATTCACTGATTCTACTACACCTTCCATTTTACTCTGCTTTAAAGTTTGAAACAATGCTACTACGCACTGCTTAGATACTTCAGTGTCAAACCTACTGGACATTTGGACAATAGCAAGGATTGTTCCACCTCACTAAGCCAGAACTATATTCTTCAGCTGGCTTACACTGCCCTCTACAGCCCTCAGTCATTTCTTCTGAAAAACAAGCCTACTTTGGAAATGTGAAAGGACAACACAGAACAAAGGGCAAAAAGATATTCTTCAGCATTGTTTCATAATCAGATCACACTACTAATGGAATTTAAAAGCTAGATTTTAAGTATTGTTGAATACTTTCCTGTTGAAAGCTCCTAGTGAAGACCTTCCTCTATTTCACTTCAACAAATAATTAGTGTGTATTACAATACATATCACAGACCAGGATGTTGTGTTTTATATACCAAAATATATACATGATCCTTCTCCCTCATAATTTTCAAAGAATCATCTGAATAGATAAGCATTAAAGATATATATTCCTTCAAATTATGTTTCTTGACAGGTCAATCTAAAGCTGTTACATTATAGAAAGAAGTGAAAGGACCAATAATCAAATACAAGTCAACACAATATTAAACTTGGAGGAAGAGGATGCTACCTTTAAATCTGGAATCCTTTACTAGGTGTGTGACCCTAATTGGTTCATCTTCCTGGGTCTCAATTTTCTCATTTATAAAATAAGGATGCTTATAATTCTTGTAATTTTTTCAGAAAAATAAGTGATACAATCCTTGAAAGATTCTTAAACATACATAGTGCTAACCACCAATCACCAAGCTTTAAACTGAGCATCCAATAAATGAGCTACTAAGATTTTTTATTATTTATATTTTTCAGAACAAAAATGGAGACACAGCCTGAAAAATGTAAATGTAAGTGTATTTATAAAGACAATGTAAAAGATTTTAAATCAGGACTGGCTAAGAAAGACCAAAACTATGTATTTCTTATAAAATCTATGGAAAATATTTAACAAAACTATGACTGTGCTTACTCTATATTAAAGGCTATGTAATATTTACATAATTTATTTTCATACCTAAAGGAATTCTGATATATACAGTATGAAGAAATATCAAATGATTTGACTAAATCTTCAATAATACTTAACTCCATTAAATATTAACTTAATTCTTTTTTGATGTTCAACTTAATCTTTGTACATATTAAAGAATCATAACTGAAAAACTAAGAAATAGTTGCATTAATGTAGATTAATTATTCTGAATATCTCATTATCTTAAGGATATAAAACAATCATTTTCACTTGTTTAATCTGTTTACTATCAAGTTGATAAAACATTAAAAATATACTAGTTGCAAACTCACTTTACATTCTTATGTAGTCCAAAAAACAAACAAACTGGTACTATAAGACACAGAACTTCTTTTAATGACAAAATTAACAAATAAGGTGACTCACTTAACATTGTTTAATGGAATTTTTTTGGTTGTTTTACAGTCTCTAAAGTAAGAGTTTTAATGTGACAACAGAGGTAAATCAGCATATTTAAGGAAAAAAGATTAGCTTTCCCAGCCATACTTCAATAGATACAATTTTTATTTGAATAGTTGGTAATTTAAATACATTTTACATCAGTCGGTCTATACATCTGGATATTAAACACTGAAATGATTATACCACATTGATGTTAATTTTAACCTTTTTCTAAAAGAATTTCTAAACATACTAATGATCAGAAGGTTAAAAAGAAGGGAAGCAACATGTTGACAGTATACTTGTAATTATAGAGCATTATATATAAAGGCTAACATACAATTACTTTTAATATATGAGAATTCCCCATCTACTTCAGATATTTTTTACTTCTCTAAAGGAGAGTTATCCTGGTATAATAAGCCTTTAATAGGCACCAACTGTCTAAAAACAAGATATTAAACAGAAAAAAACAAATTCATTATGAATGTCTGAGAACTGAAGAAAGGATCATCTGAATATTGTAGCTTGGAAAAGTTCAGGAGCCAGTGTCAGGTGTGGTTGCAGGCACACAATGGCTCTGTCCAGTAATCACCACACCATCCTAGTACCTTAAAGCAGGTAATGTGCTTTCTGGGTAAGGTCCTCGGTCTTTCAGTTTAACATGATATAATTTCCCATAACCTCTACTTACTGTTTCACATTATGTTGTTAAATGATTCCTTCATAAAATAAGCACACTATCCTTTCAGAAAAAGTAAATCCCCCGTGGTGAATGACAGACAAACCAATGGCATAGTAGTTCATCCAATGAATTCCAACAAGTAGATTAAAGCTCTTGCACTCACACACACGCTCACACACACGAGCAGGGAAAAATGCATCAAAAAGAAATTTCTAAATGAGAAATACAAAGGTAATCCAAAAACACTTGTTGTTTTTGTTTTGTCTGTTTGTTTGTTTTGTTGCCAGGGATCAAACTCATGACCTCTCGCTTGGAGGCAGGCACTGTGCTGCTGAGCTATATTCCCCCGTCCTAAAAACACCTTTCTTGAAAACACCATTAACCTGCCTATATTTGAGAAAACAGTAAATCCAGTGATTGAAGGTTTTCTTCCACCATGAATTTCAATAACTAGCTGTTTTGAAGGGAATATGATACCAAGAAACTATCAAGGACATATTCTTAGGACTGCATTCATGAAATATCTGTGTTAAACCAGATTAACATATGTGAGTAAAATAACAGTACAGTTTGTGACACACCACATCTAAAAAGTTAGTATTATTACAACTACAGAATTCCATCCTTAAAACAATCTAGCAGAATGGTCTTTTTACCAAAATTTTGCTAGAATTCTGAAGCTCAAACACAGGCATCAAGTAACCAGCTCTAACACAGCTAAGCAGGAGTGAAGCAAGATCTGAATGCAGCTCTCTGTGACTGTCATTCTAAAAGTCTGGATCAGACAGACATTTTGCACGTATTTCATATCCTCTGAGGGTAGAAGGAAAACCTTCTACCCTCAAAATCAGACTCTAGAAAGTTGGAAAATGAAAACATTATTTACTGAACTAAAAGACTGAATAGAATAGTACTATGCCACTAAAATATACCCCTGAAAAATGAATCAGTGAGTGAGACCTGGCTAAGGATTTCTCCAGAATCCAAAAGAAAGCAAAAAAGAAATAAATGGTAGAATGGGAAAAGTTAAAGAAATAAAAGGAAGAAAAACGTTGATTAAGAATAGGACAAATCTGGGTTACAACATGAGCAAGGCCGGCCTGAACTACACAGTATGATGCTGCCTCAAAAAAAAAAAAAAAAAAAAAAAAAAAAAAAAATAGGGCCAGGAGTTTGGCTGCTTGACGGCACAAAGTTGTGAGTTCGATCCCCAGTACCGACCAAAAGAAAAAAAAAAAAAAAAAGAATAGGACAAATCTATCTTCCATTCACCTAGTAGCAATTCCAAGAGGTGAGAAGAGAGACTGGCGGAAATCAATACCCAAAAACAGCATATTAGAGAATCTATATAATTGAAGAACATGATTCACATTTTTAAAAAGCCAGAGTGCCAACTGCAATAAATTGAAAACAAAATCATTTAAGACATATCAAAGGAAAATTCTGAGTAACAAAGATAAACAGAAAATCTTTAAAATTCTCAAGGTAAAAAAAAGAGACATATCAAACTTCCTCTTTTAACAATACAGGGCAAATTTTCTGTCCTTACCAGCATACAGAATAGAGGAAAATAAGAGAATGCTCCAGTACCTTTCTTGTTTACAGAGAAGCTATACACACCTCTATCTCCAGACGCTGTCAGGAAAACATGTTTAAATACCTTTGTTAAAAATATAGAAGTAACCATAAAATAGGAAAGAAATGCATGCTATTTAAACCAACAGAGCACATACAGCAAACTAAAAGATAAAAAACAAAACCTCATTATTCCAAAGTCTGGAAAGTGAACATAAAAAGAATTACTATATTGAAGTCACAATAAATATAAATACACCTATTCAGAGTCATGTTCCAGTTAATTTAAGAAATAAAAATTACAAGCTCATATCTATATCTATAAAAAATAAAACATAAAATGGGCATGCTGGCACACATTTGTAATCCCAGCTATTCCAGAGGCTGAGGCAGGAGGATACCAAGTTCCAGGGCAGCCTAGCATAGGCAACTTGGCAAAACTAAGTCTCAAAATGAAGGGACAAAAATTAAGAATTAAAGGGAGTGCTGGGGCTATCTCTCAGTGGTAGAGCACTTGTCTAGCATGCACAAGACCTTTGATTCAATAACCAGTACTAAAATGTTTTTTAAAGGACACGTAAAACAAAATGGCATGCAAAAGTTTAAAACTCAAGGATGTGAAACTATACAACAGGCAAATGGAAAGAGAAAGTAGGTATAGAAATACAGACAACTGAGAAAACAGAATAAAAACGAAAATAATAATATGGTATAAGGAAATATTTACACTGCCAAAAAGAACAAGTGTCCATCAGTGAACAACAGTCAATGATCGATCTGTCAGTATAGTTTTGAAATATATACAAAGAGAAAATACGTAACTTGATAAAGCATAATCAGCTTGGGAGATTTCAAAATACCTTCCTCAAAAGTAATGGTTAAATTAAAAGTTAATTTTATGAAGAACTGGACTGACACATCCAAATTAAAGTAACAATATTAACCTAAAGAATATGAGTATATAGCACTTGGAACATTACATAAAAAGAAACTGCATTTTTCTCAAAGACGTGTAAAATATAGAGATGGGTCACGTGGCACACAGCAAGGAAAACATTATCAAATTCCTAAATACTGCTATCCTGAAGCCCATATTCACTAACCTAAACATAGTACCATGAGGAATCTATAATAAAATGATAGCCAGCATACATTTAACTGGGAATTTTAAACGGCATTTCTAGCAAATGTTTGGGTTAAATAAAAAGCCAAACTGTAAATTTTTAAATATTTCAAAGTGAATGATAACAGATTACCTAACATGCACACACACACATAGGAAAATAATGTACAGATTATATGGGAAAACCTCAATGAAAAACAATACTAAGAAAAGGAAGTTAGGAAAGGAAAGCCCAATCGTAAATCGGGCAAGAGACACAAGCAGGTAATTTCTGGGGGGAAAAACATTAGCCAATAAAGAGGTAAAAGAGTGCTCAATCTCATTAGCCATCAAATAAACTCAAACTAAAGCAAGATACTACTGTATCACATCAGATTAGAAAACCTTAAAAAGTTTGACAATACCAAGTTTTATAAAAGCATAAGAAAACAGTACCTATGCTCTGCTTTTTACTGTGGAAACATATGTAAATAAATGCACCGAAAGGGTTTTAGAAGATATGCTTAACTGACAAAGCCACTAGCCTCGAGTTGTGATGGGTGGCAAAACATTAAAATTAGAAATGAAAGTTTAAAAATTATTCTTTTATTCATCCAGCATTCATTCACAAACATTTATTGTCTTTTTATATATGCCAGTCCCTGTGATAAGCACTGGTCATGAAGAACGGCCAAAACAAAGGTCCTTTTTCATGAAACTTCTTTCTAGAAGGAGAGCCAATCTATAACATGTGAATGAGCAAATAATTAAAATACTTTTTATTTTAAATTTAAAACAATTTCAAAAGTTAGTTCATACTAGGGAAAATGAACAGTATTATTTTTGTTCTGAAATGTACTGGTGTTTTGACAAAGGAAAAATGTGTTCATGTGTTGCCTATGAAATTGAAAAGTTAAATTAAAAAAAAAAAAAAAGCTTTTGGTTTTTTGAGATAGTCTTCCTATGTAACCCAGGCTGGCGGGGAACTCACAATCAGGCCTGTGCCTCCTTAGTGCTGAGATTACAGGAATGAGCCACCACACCCAGTTCAAAGTATTAGTTTTTAAAACTTCACCTTCTGTCTAGTCCTGGGAGATGAAGCACACTGGGCTGCACAGAGATGGTGAACGAGTCCCATGGGTCTTGAGAAGGCAGAGCAGGAAAGGGCCCCTGAGACCACAAATACTCAGGCCCTAACTGGGTAAAGGAAACTGAAAATGTTCCCTCATTAACAAACTCCCACCCCTCCACTCTTCCCACACACAGAAACCCTTGCCCGGAGCTCCTCCCACATAACAGGGAGAAGATGCATAGCCTAGGGCTCTGGGCCTAACTAGACTTCCCAATCAAAGACCCTAACGTGGACAAAAATGTAACTCTCAGGCTCTCAGGTCAGAAGCAGCCTCAGCTTGTCTGCTTCCTAAACATTGTCATAATGTAACACTTTCAAAGTTCCTCCATATTTTTGGTGGGAAAAAAGTAGCACTGACTGCTACAGTTTCCAGCTCACTTGGTAAGGCAGGATAATCTCAAATATGGGTACTCAGAAAGATACATTCTATTTTATAGAAATATTTAAAAGAAGGCTGAGGCATGTTAACTCATTTCTTTTCAGATTACATGTAATCATTTCTGCAGAAATATAAATGTGAACAGTGCCCTTCTTGATATGAAACTTTTCTCTATTTCCATTCTAAAATCTGAAGTATAAAAACATACATTGATAAATCTGATTAAGGGCTTTCCAAAATTGAAGAAGGTTCTTTGCTTATTTTATCATTAGTATTTCTTTAAATGTATTTACAAATACATTTTACAAATTATTTAACTTGTTAAACATTCTGTTTCATCAAGTTAACATTTCAAAAATAAATAAACAATATATTGTTTTACTCAAAGGTTACTTGTGTCACACAGGTCAACTACCAACATGTTAAAAAACTGCCCATTAAAGAATTTTGCATTTGTCTAAAGGAATGACTCAGACTCTAAAGAACTATTATTCTTTTAAGACACTCTACATCTGCCCTCTATAAAACACATGTTCAAGGCATGAACACTTAAGTAAAGCGAAACTTCCCTTAAAACAAGTGTGTTTATTTGAACATACAATTTCAGAAACAAATCAACAAGTGTTTTACGGGTTCACGCTCATAAAGGATCACATGTGTGTTTATTTGAATGTAATCACATTGAAATAAACACAGCTGCATTTATTTCAATGTGTGAGAATCCAGATCTACACATTTGTGCAAGATGAATCATGAAACCATGGTGTAGTATGTGGAAATGTGAATACGAATAACACAGAGCACAATCATTTTCACCAAACATGTAATTGAAAATTAAATATATGGCTGAAAGATAATTCAAGAAAAGGTACAATTCAATATATTCACAATGCAATCAAAGACATCAACTTACACTGTCAAATCTTAAAATGTTTCCCTTGTATTATGCAAAAATTAATAAAAGTACAAAAAATCAACTTGAATAACCTGCATGCTTGTACCTAACAGAAACTGAACAAACATTTATAACAATACACTTGACATCTTTAAGTTTAAATTAATTAAATGGAGGTCCTCTATCTTTTCCTCCTTGGTTCCACCATCTTCATTCCTTCCTCCTACAAAGCAGACACTGTCATAAATCTGAGTAAACATTATACATGTACAGCATTACTTAGAATGCTTTTTAAAACATGTACAGAAGAAGCAAGAA
The DNA here is from genome assembly GCA_004363535.1 of Dasyprocta punctata. Taxonomy (NCBI): domain Eukaryota; kingdom Metazoa; phylum Chordata; class Mammalia; order Rodentia; family Dasyproctidae; genus Dasyprocta; species Dasyprocta punctata. The sequence continues at coordinate 123,585 of RJWM01001133.1, forward strand.
AAAATTATTTCCCACTTTGCTTATTTTCTACCACCACTGCTCAAGACTGATCCATACTAATTTGTTCATTTTAACTGCTGCATATTTATCCTACTATGTGAATACATCATAATTTACTTGTTTTCTGACTGGTGGTCATTGATGCTATTTCCAGTTTTCCACCACAAATTTATTCTGTTATGAATATCCATGTGCATATATCTTTGTGCAGATGTTTGAGTTTCTCTAGTGTAGATAACTACACATGGAATTGTTATATTTTTCAGCTTTTTGATATATAATTAGTGAACTGCTCCCCTAAGTGGTTGTATCAATTTGTACTCTGATTTGGAATGCAATTTGTCCCAAGTAGTGTTCAAGGAATTGATTCCTTAAATGGCAAAAAATTCATTAACTTTACATCTTACAACATCCAAGACACAGACTATGTAGACTGACTCCATGTCCTTGCCTGATAAGCCATAATAGGTTAGTCAGCTACCACAGTGGTTCTCAACTGGAAGTGATTTTGCCCCTAGGAGACATTTATCAATATCTGGAGACATTTTTTATTGTCTTAACACTAGTGTCTCACGGTTAGGTGCCAAGGATGCTGCTAAATGTTCTACAATGGAAAGGACAGCCTCCAACAACAAAAGATTATCCAAACCAAAATGGCAATAACATACCAGCAGTATGAACCAGTACCTCCCTACTTTCGATTTGGTCTCAGTCCTGGCATGGTTGGCTGGCTCCAAGAAGGATGAGATGGTAGAAGAAGACCTGCTCACCTCATGGCAGCCAGGAAACAGAAAAAAGGGAAGAGCCAGGGAGAAAGATAAACCCTTGCAGGCCACAAACACCGCCCCCTGCAAGGAGCATAGTGCCCCCAATTTTCCAGTCACCTTCCATAAGACCCACTCTGAGCACAAGAGGATCACAAGGGACATTAGATACAAACCATAGTAGTTTTCCCTATCGATGACTTTGTTACAATTTTTATTCCCTTAGTGCTCAGGAGAACCAATCTCCCAGCTCTACCCAATATCCAAAATCCACCTTCTTCAATGTTATCTTTTTAAAATTAAGTTTATTGGTACCATTTAGATATACATAATGATCACACTCATCATGGGGAATTTGTACCCGTACATGATGTATCTTCATTCCTCTTTTTCCCATTCCCCTCTCTTCAACCCCTCTTCCTCTCCTTATTTACAAAGCTTTGTTACCTTTTGAAGAACAAAATATCTACCTGTTTGTTTTAGCATCACAGGATATAAAAATTCACATTTCTTCCTTGGCCAAGAATAAATGCCAGAAACATTTGGCCTATGAAAGCATTACTTAGACAGTAAGTAGTAACCTTAAGAAGTACTTTTGGGTATCACAAATAGCTGAATTCAGAAGAAGAATGAAGCACAATACCTAATGCCACTCTGTAGCCCCACTGCTCAGAATATTTACAAGATGTCTTTTCTCAAGTAACATATCTAAACTGAAACAACTGGAAATATAAAAAAATTTGAAACTAATAAAACATGAAGAAATGCTTAACTGATCATTCGAGAAATGCAAATTAAAACAACATTGAGATTCCATCTCACTCCAGAAAAAATGACTGCCATCAAGAAATCAACTGATAACAAATGTTGGGGCTGGGGGAAAAGGAACCCTTCTCCACTGTTGGTAGGAGTGCAGACTGGTGCGACCACTGTGGAAGACAGTATGGAGATTCCTCAAAAAACTAGGATTCCCTTTCTGGGTATTTTCCCAGAAAAACTGAAAGTGTCATGTCACAGCGATATATGTGCACCCATGTTTGTAGCAGCACAATTTGTAATAGCTAAATCTTGGAAACAACCAAAATGCTCATCAACTGCAGAATGAATGAAAAAGATGTGGTATTTTTATACAATGGAATATTACTCGGCTATAAAAAAGGATGATCTTGAGGCTTTTATAGGTAAATGGAGGCAACTTGAGATTATACTCATAAGTGAAATAAATCAGACTCATATTTGTAAATATACTGTCTCCCTAGTATAAAAAATAAATAATTTTAAAAAATTGAAAGAGTAATAAGATCCAAAATGTACAACAGATATTGTAATAAGGAAAGGGAAAGAAAGTGCTCAAAATTAAAGAACAGCTGGAATAAGGGAAAGGAGAAATGGAAGAAAGGAAAAGATTGTACATCTGTAGATTTACACGTATAACTGTATGTATGTATAAGTATGCAAGATAGATAACTAAACTACTAACTCTGTTAGTTCATCAGAAAGAACAGTTTGTGTTGTCATCGTTTGACTGCCTGATCATTTTTTATACCTAGATCTCGTAATTTGAATAACTACTTCTAAGATAACAATATGTAGTATATTGACTAGTATTGATTTCTTACTTTTCTTTTTTGAAATTCTGCATTACTTCTACCTTTTTTCTGTTTTGCTTTTTTGAAATAAAAAAAAAAGAAAATTTGAATCTCATTGCTGGTCAGAAATCTTACTCTGACTTCCTTACTTTCTTGACTTTACTTAAGTGTGTACATTGACATTCTTGCCATTTCTTTTATTTACAAGTCTAAGCCTTGCAAGAAAAAGAAAGATTTTTAAAGCCAAATCACTTAATTGTCTCTTTTGGCAAAAAAGAGAGGAGATAAATGGTCAACACACCACCTAGGAAAAGCTGAAAAGACACATATTTGCTTTCACTTTTCTGACAGGATTTTTAATTTTTTAATTTTCCCATTATCTTCCACATACTGAGTTAGAAAGCAGAGCATTAAGGGGGGGCGTTAACTTGCCATCAATTTAGGACGAAAAATGTGTCCTCAGTATCCATGTGGAGACCATGTGAGTCAATGTGTAAAAAAAAAACTGAACACAAAAGTTAAGAGATCAAGAATTTGAATCTTGACACTGACACATTATTTCAACCGTGGCAACTGTGTTATCAGCCCTGGTGGCTCCCAATGTAGCCAGCCAGTCAGTCAGTCTCTCTCTGTCTCTGTCTCTGTCTCTCTCTCTGTCTCTCTCTCTCTTTCCCTGTGTGTGTGTGCATGTTATGACAGGCCACTAAACTGCCCTGTTGAGCTCCAATTATCGATCCTTTTCCCTCAGCTTCCCACAGTGCTGGAATCACAGGTATGCACAGATAAGCCAGATATACCTGGCTTCAGTGAAGTCTTCTAAACCTGTACATCCAACCCTTATCAGCTCTGAGCTGAGTTCAGCATTTCCAGCTCCCTGCCATGGAACGCTCCTGGCCAAATTCCACTCCTGAACCTGAAATACAGTACCTCTGTCCTTTCTCCCACTCTCTACCTCAGAAGTTCCACCCATGTATAAAGGTCTGGCACCCCCTCAGGCAGCCAACATCTTCAGAGCTCTGCTGATTTGGTTCCCCAACTCCTGTATTGCTTCTTCTGTAACGCCTTTTTAATCTGTTTCTTCTTTGCCAGTTTAACTGTCACAGCAGGTCCTAATTTCTCCTATACTGACTAGTTCCAGACGTGTCTCTCTTCTGCTTATCACTAGCTTCTCTTCCTAAATTTCATCCTATGCATTCATGATCATTGTCACATTAATTTTTTTTCCTCAACTATAGTTCTGTGGCACCCCTAGATTAAAAATCTTCACTTAGCCAGCATCTAAGGATATCCATGACTTGGCCTCAAATCAATGCTAAATGACTCCAAAGAAAGTTATTGATAGGCCAAATCACAGCCAAACACAATGACCAGCTTTCTTATACACAAATCCATACATATCACTATGCCTTTTCTCGGGATCTTATCCTACATTTTAAGGAAAAATCAAATGACACCACTTTCATAACCTCTGTTTTTTCCTAGTCAGAAGCAAATCCCTCCTTTAAATACTCTGTTTTATCCATGACCATTTCGTTACTCCTGTGATTTTTTCAGATAACAGGACAGTAAGGCCAACGATGAGGAAGGTGACCTCAGGTTGCCTGAACTCAAACCCCATTCTTAGCTGGAGGACTGCGACCTAGCTCCTTAACTTTCTCAGATCGCAGTGTACTGGACACTGTGATGCCCCACCCGGATCCCATTTATCTAGCCAACAAACCCCTAGTGCAAGCTGCTATTAGTGCTGGGTACTGACAGTTGCACAAGTGTCACTTTGCCCAGAAAACCTGGAAGGTCATACTTCTCTGTCTCTCAAGAAAGCTCCCCACAGCCAATGTCTGATAGAGTAGCAGGGTGACCCTCTTCTCCAACAGCACCTGTATGGTATCACTCATGTCCCAAAGATCCCTAACGGACCTTGCTGAGACTAAGTAGAACCCACATCTTTGCCTCACTTATTCTTCCTAATCCAGAGGTTCTCAAATTTTAGCATCACTCACAATCACCTGCTAGACTTACTACATCATAGGCTGCTATCCAGCCCCACTCCTACCCTGAGTTTCGGACTGTGGGTGCTGAAGTGAGACCTGAGAATGTGTGACTCTAACAGATGATGTTCAAGGTCACTGCCCTCCCCACCCAGCTCCTGAGAACCCTGTCTTGATAAACCACTTGCATGAGAATTTGCATCTCAGGCTCTGCTTCTAGGAAACCTAACCTAAGACACACAGTTTCTTAATGTAAAAAAGGGTTTATCAGTACTTAATTCAAATGATTACTGCAGATAGAAAGAAAAATCAGGTAATATTGCAATAAGTTTAGAGTACTACTTGACAGAGAAAAAGCTCTTCATAAATTTTAGTTATTATCAACAGTTCACTCAGTATTACCTACATTTCTTGAACACAGGGTCAATCTCTTAAACAACTATGTATTTTCTTTACTACCTGACATCAATACTAACCATTGAATCTATTGAGTGTAAGGTATTATGCACATATAATAACTAACACTTGAGTCTTTATTGAAATGGAGCTTACTATTTGCTTTCTGAAAAATTCTGGAGAAGACAAGGTAAGTACTCAAACACAGTTGCTATAGTCAACGTGAAGTCAAGAAATGCAGTGAAAGCTGGGAATGGGTTGTTAATGGGGCTCCTAAAGAGTGAGTACTAGAAAGAAAAGTATCTCATTTATCCTGGAAAGGGCTTTAAAAGAAGTAAACAGTAGATCCCACATATGTAAGTAACTCCTTAGTAGAAAAAGATTACCAGCAAAAACAGTGAATTAAGAATGTAAATGAATCTTCCTGATTACACATCTATTTCTTGGCTTGATAAACTATTTGCAATTAAAGAAACAGGTATGTGACTCTAGTTAAAGAAATGCCATTGAAGCCGGGCATGGTGGCGCACGCCTTTAATCCCAGCACTCAGGAGGCTGAGGGGGGCGGAGCGTTGTGAGTTCAAGGCTGGCTTGGGCTACAACGCGAGCGCAAGGCCAGCCTGAGCTACACAGTGCGACCCTGCCTCAAAAAACCAGGGCCGGGAGTTTGGCTCAGTGCCTTAAGCGCCTGCCCTGGCTGGCGCGAGGTTGTGAGTTCAATCCCTGGTGCCGCAAACAAAAAAAAAAAAAAAAAGAAATGCCATTGAGATGTCTAGTCATTTTAAATGGCTAGGCTATCTTGTTGAAGTCCACATTTCCCAAAATGGAATAATGCCATTGTCCAGTGACATCCCTGAGGAATCTAGAGCAGGAAAGCCAGTAGAAGCCACAAAATGAAAAAGGGAAATATTCCTAGGACATGAATTCTCTAGACGGAAAATAATTTCAAGCATTACTTCTAGGTTAAAACATGTAAGTATAATTGTATATTTACTATCTGTATTTTACCATACATCGATTTTACCTTAACATGAAGAAAAATGAAGTATATATTATGGAATAGGATACAACATTCAAATGGACTTTTATGGTAAAGTATTGTAGAAACTTCAACAAGTCTGAGCTTCTGCTAACAAAATATGGGATATCACCCCCAAGTTCATAAGAATATGTGTTTACTTCCCTCTGCGATCCAGGTACTTTATAAGAAAATTTTGAGATGTACAACACTAAGCAACTCAAAAACCCCTCTGATGATCCTTTCCAGGTTTATTTAAGTGACAGTTTCAGAATCTATCCAAAGTTACAGGTTCCTGAAAGTTTTTCCAACATCTTCATTGGTTATTTTGTATAAACTGAGCCTTCTTCGAAACTCACTTAAAAGAGAGACCTGGAAGGATTATCACATAAGATAGTCTATGCTTCAACATACATTTCCTAAAGGAATCTTAAAAAAAAAAAAAAAAATCACGACAACTACAGTAGCCCTGCTGGGACAGCCCCATTGGTTCTGTTAATTAAAGAAATTACTGCAGAAAGTTACCAGATACATATAAAGCTGCACTACACCTAGCATTTTTATACAATACTACCTTGCAGGGATAAAGTCTCTGAAAGTTTGCTCAGTGAAATGGTTCCGGCTCAAGGTCAGCAGCTAAATAGCATCTAATTAAACAATTAAATAAACACTAAAATTATGAAACTAATATGAACTATTTTTATACACTAAGAAGCATATACTGAATCACACAGTTGAATAGGCAGTGTGTTTATTAGCCAATGGTTTTCTAAAATGGAAGGCAAAGTCCGGTGCCTTACAAGAAGCTTGAGGATAGCACCAAAGAGTGATATAATATCAAAGCATGTAAACCACAAAGCTAAGAGGCCCCTGAATCACTTAGGTCAGCACTTGATCTGACATGGAGACAAGGGCTTGTTGTGAAAAGACATGGCTTTCTTGACCTCACAAGACTATGGATAAATTCTAAAGCCTCCTATTTGCAATAATGTCCCATTATTTTTCTATCATAAACAAATTTATTTACATTATTTTTTGTAGAGCTATGTGCTTTCTATATTTTCACTGGGTACAACAGCTTATAATATTTCTGCCCTAATGTTTAAGAATTCATACATGCAAGGGGGAGAAATACTTGTTCAGAAACTTTTAAGACCCTAAGAAACTACTACATGTTCAAAATCACAAGAATTTGAGTAAATAATCTTTTGTTGCTTTATCCATGATTTCAGAGGACGAAACCAGAAATGGCTTACACAATCAAAAGAGTACCTCCTTCATGACCAGTTCATACAAACGGCATTACAGATGCCTTTCTTTGGGGTTTCTTTAACTCACATCTTTCTATCCAAGAAATACTGTATTTCCAAAACCTCATCTTCGCAATGAATGGGTTAGACTTGGGACAGTTTCTGCTTGATTAGCATTTTTTATCGTGCTTTCATGATCATAGCAGTGATCTGACCACGGAAATCAACGTTTTCTTTAAAAAGTTAACAAAGCACCGTTCAAACATTTTTGGTTCTTTAATGAAAAAGTCAAGTTGGGTGAATTATTTTGCCTTTTATACATTATTTTCCCTTTATTAAACTGCCCATGGAAATCAACAAATGCCTTTCTAAACTTGAGACAGCTAAAACCTTAAACCAAGGGACAAACTATATCATATTGTATAGACAAGTCACCCTATTCTTGCCCCTTCTACTCAAAACCATTAGACTACATGTAAGTAAAGATGGTATACAGGAGACAGGAAACTGAGCAACTCACCTTCAAATAGGAAGCTTTGGTCTACCAAAGAAACAAAGATAGTGTATTTTTTAAAAAGCACAGATTTGCATGTTAAGATAAAGTCATCCTCAGTAATTTGCATGGATTTATTTCTTGCCAAAAATATTCTTTATGTAGTTGAGAGTTTCAGGCAATATAGGAAAGGCAAAAATGACATTATAACAACTTCTAGCATAGAAGTAGATAAAAATGTGTTAAGATACGGTCAATACTACTTGACTGCTTTCCCATATATTTGCTTTATAACATCTCCCCCTTTTTTTCTTTTTTTAATTGATACATAATGATTGTGTATATATAAAGATCATGTCAGGTTAATTAGCATTTCCATTTTCTCAAATATTTATCTTTTCTTTTTTTATCACACAAGGTTTTAAAGAAAATTACCATTAATAAGTTTAAGGTATTCACAAACCATAAGTTATAATCAGACTCCAAAATCACTCACGGCAATTGCTTACCTGGAGCATTAACAACAACAGTAACAACAACAAACCATAAAACAGACTTAAACTACTATCATCTTCCTGAAATAACACAGTGTATATAGTTAGAAATTTAGAAAATAAGCCAGGCATGGTGGTGCCCCTCTGTAATACCAGCACTATGGAAGTCTGAAGCAGGAGGATCCTAAATTCATGCCCAGCCTGGCAATTTAATGGGCTTACACATTGTCTCAAAATAAAAAATAGAAAAGAAGTAGAATAATCCTGTGCAATCTGTAGGGAACTGGTACCAGGACATCTCCTTGACCCTGTAAACACTAAAACTCATGGATGTTAAAATCCCTTATATAAAATGGTATAGTATTTCCATATAACCTACACATATGTGCTCATGTACTTTAAACACCTCACGATTACTTGCAATACTTCATACAATATAAGTAATCATTATACTATATTGTTTAGGGAATAAGAACATTGAAAAAACATGTTCAGCACAGATGCAATTTTTTCCTGAATATTTTATATCTATAGTTAATTGAATTTATGGACGTGGAACTTGAGGATATGGAAGGCTGACTGCACTCAGGAATTTAAAATCTAAACTAAATAAAATAAATAATTTAAAGAATTAATAGAATATGTATAAGTTAAACTCAGTAAACTTTCTGCTTAGAATTAATACTATGCTTAGAAAACAAGTAAAATGGTATCAGCCTATTTACAACAAAATTTCTTTAGGTACCAGGTTCTTTAAAACAGATCATTTTATATACAGAAAATGTGAAAGAAAAAGATGAATTTATTTTCCACATCAGTCAGGAAAAAGTTTTAAAAATTAATAATGACTAATACCTGACTCTGTGATCAACAGTCCCTCTGTTTCATTGTCTGTTTCATTCCTTGATCTTTAGCTTGTTTTTCAGAATAGGAATAGTCCCCCACAAACCCAGTACTCCTGGGTTTAGGTCCCAAATCCCATTTCATCCACTTTACCCTCTCCACAGGCATATGTGGTTTCCTATGACTATGTGCTTCATAACAGAAACAACTGCAAGAGTTTAAAACTGAACACATTCTTGGATCCTACTCTGAAAATTCTGATTTGTTCAGGAATAGACCTGAGAGGCAGTAGTTGGGATTCACAGCTAAACCTGAAGGCTTCCTTTGTCTCTTTATCTACACTTCAGGGTATGATACAGTATCTTTCTACTGCTGACTTAGATTCTCTAGCTTGCTATAGTTTTCTTGGCCTTGCCTCAACTTCTAAAATGCATCTCCCTTCCTATATGCTGCCCTCACAAATACAACTCTCAACTATTCAACCTGTCCTTCTCAGTTTATGCACTAAAAACTACAGGCCTAGATTTTAGCCACAACTTCTTGAGGCAGGAGGAAAAGTGGCAAATTGGTCACTGACTTAGATTCTAAAGTCAGAATACCCAGAATTGAAATCCTGAAATACAGAAAATAGATACATGAACATCATTTCCCATCAGAGTCTTGCTATAAATTTAAATAAAATGATTTGAAATATCTATTACATTGTCTGGGATATAATGTTTGATATATTAATACAGAAAAATTTATTTAAAATGATTAAATTCACCATCATAATCCAATGAGAATGGAATATCCAAACATTAAATAGGCCAAACTTTTCTAAGCAGTCAGACTACTATTCAGTTCAAACTCAGCAAATTTAGCAATTTAGCAGATCCCTATCAATATGATCTCACTCTTTTACTCCAAAATAAAATTTTTGAAGTCAAGTTTTTTCTCCTTATGAAGTAAAATGAAGTACAGCACTTAAAGGGTGGGTAAAATTAGGCCTTTGTTACCTCAATAAAGATGGTGTGAGCTATAAATCCTTAACTAGAGCTGCAATATCTTTAGAGATTACCTATCTCTCTGACTCTCATCATGGTTGTTGAGACTAGATGAAATGTCCCTTTTCTTCAGACCTGAACAAGGAAAATAGGAAGAAACCACATGAGAATTCATCATCTTAACTCAAGAGAAATAACCTTTAGTTGAAGGAAGGAAAACTGGAATGAGTCCTATAATCTTGTTTTTCAAGTACTTTTACTGATCCGGACATTTTAAAAAAATATAATTTTAGTTTTAAAAATGATTTAACACTTGATTTCACATTTTTTCATCTGTAATACTGGAGTAGAACTTATCTGTAGCAAGTCTCTAATGCCTTTTTTTCCTACTGTAATGGAAGTTGGTAGGGGTAGGGGTACTTATTTTTATTTACTTTACTCCCAGGGCTTTATATGACCGTGCCTTCCAGACAAATGGCTGGATTTCAATAAATGTTCATTCAGTGAATATAATGGATTTTATGGTCACCCATTCAAGACTTTACTTCTGAACACAGTAAGAGTTGTTTCAACTGCTTCTCAAACACGAGTATTGGATCAGACCAAATCCAAGAGTAATTGCTAGCACACTAACCCGTCTCACAGCAGAAACAAGCCCAGCAATTATTTACTGGGGTATCTTCCATGCACTGAGAGCTCTGCTTAGAAAAGCTCAATGTTCCACAATTAAAGCAAACATTGGGTCTTTCACCTTCCCACATGAAAGAGAACACAACTCAGAACTTGTGAAGAATACCAAATCATTTGAATGTGACATTACAATTTGTCTATGTTCATGGGAGATTCCTCCCCTTGTGGTTCTGATGAGGGACTTTCAGGAAATTACTCCTGAGGGAACATGTTTGATCACTGCTAAGCTCGCCTCTTCTATCACAGATGAGAAAACTGAGTTCTGCTGGAATAAGGTGTCTGGCACAAGTTACTTTAGTAATACAAAAGCCTCACGCAGAATTTGGGTTTATAAATTTTCAGAATTATATACTGCTACACATAATCATATTAATGAGATTTGCGATACTGGAGAGGATCATGAACATTGTATTCCTATACTATCTCTTATGACAGTACATTTCTACTAGATGTGAAGGCACAAACTAAGATTTTTTTGGCAGAAATGTTTTGTGCTAGATTCTTCCCCTTGTATCTCATTAAGGTCTCCTAAGAAAGTTATTCCTGTACTTTACACACTCCTTGTGCACAGGGACATACCTTTCCTACCCTCATATGCTCTGTAACATTCACAGTGCCTAGAATACAGCAGATGCTCAACAATCTATTGTAATAAATAAAGCTTTAAAAACATGGCTATTCTAAATGTTTCTTTAAAAGAAAAAAACTGAAATACCTTCTGGGAGACCATTTTACAAGATTAACAGTCATAAAGAATTTTCACATAAAAATCAACAAAATGTTATCACTGGGCCTCGTTACTAACCCAAGATGTAGCATCAAACAAGTAACCCATATGTGGTTACTTCCGTATTTCTTCTCATCTTTTCTGGTGTGTGTGTGTTGCATAACACAGAATATACAAAAGGCCCAAAAGCGCTATAAAAATATATTTATAGTATATAAAAATTGAACTCTGCAGTAAATTATCTCAACATTGATATAACAACTTTACTTAACATTTTTTTCTTTCATAATGTTTATAAGGACCCTTGGGAGAATGAGTTAGATAGTGCTAAACTCTCAGAAAAGTTGTTCCAGTAGATTTGATTTGATGCTTTCATTTTCTCAAAAAGAGTTCCTATAGCAAAAGAAGGCATTCAAAATCATTCCACTGAGCTACAGTTGAAGTACTTTAGCATGCTGTCAATTCAGCTTCTAAAATACCACTTGGCTCAAAACATGCTTCTTGAGTCCCCGTGGCCACCTGAGATGAGTTCCTAATTACTTCCAGCTCTGATGCAGTAATAGTCTCCTCCCCTGAGGCTGCTGCCAACCATCCCTGGCGCAATATCACCAGTGCAAGCTAAACCCTCCACTGTTCAGCCTGGCAATTATGACCCCCAAGATCTGACCCTCATCTAACAAGTATGGACAGCCTAACAGTAATACCTGGAAAACATGCAAAGCTGAATCAGTTTATCTCCCCATACCCAGAATACGCTTGTGGTTTGTGTCTGGATGTCCCCCCAAAGCCTCATGCAGTCGTGGAGGTGTGCTTTTCAGAGGTGGCTGAATCTAGAGATTGTAACTGATTCATTGTCTAGTGCTGGGATTATGGGTGTGAGTGCTACAGCCACCCTAGGGTGGGTAGCCTGTCTACAATATAACGGAGGGAAAGAGGCTTGCTCTCGAGCTCTTCCCTTTGTGCTCTTGTTGCTTTTGCTGTCTTCTGCCACCATGAACTGTTGGAGCCAGGTGATTATGGATTGAAACCTCCACAACTATAAACTTAATAAACCTCTCCTTCCCTAATTTTGGGCATCAGGTATTTTGTCTCAGCAATAAAAGAAAAGTAACCACCAATGCTCAAATCCTATTCAATCTTCAAAGCTTGTTTTCAAGTCTCCAAGAGGCCCTTCCTGTAGTAAAGTCGAATGTAACTGGATTCTACAACTGACCTTTACCATACTGTCCCTACATCTCTTAAATGACTATTTTATCCAGGAATCAACACAAATGTGCACAGACGTTGAGCATCTACTACAGGCGGACACGTGCTTGATTTTTCCCCTTGTATCTCATTAAGGTCTCCTAACAAAATTATTCCTATACTTCTCCCTCCCTCCCTGTTTTATACACTCCTTGTGCACAGGAATATACCTTACTTATGCTTATCTTCCCTGTAACATTCACAATGCCTAGAATACAGTAGACAATCAATAAACATGCCGAAAAAGAATTAATAGATTAATCTATAAGTGAATGAATGGGAAGGAGGGAAGAAGAATTTCCATAAGGATTTCTGAAAAGAACGTATTAGCTCAACACTAATCTGTCTCTCCTTTGTCCTGGCTCTCTGTAGATTATTTAAAATTTAAATGTACCCTTCCACTCATGCAGTAATTTTTTTTAAAAGAAGGCAATTAAGAACAGCACACTTGCTTAAGACGCTTTTCAGTCCAAAAGGCCTACTTACTGGCTCACTTGACTGCAATCATGAATTCCAAAAACAAAACAAAACAACGACAAAAAAAAAATGAGTAGCTAGCTGCAAGAAATGCACATGATTTGCCCCTAATTCTACCAATTATACAGAAAGTAATCTAGAGTACCAAGCATGCAGTGCCAAACATAACAGTGCATTACCAAAACCTGCCACCAGGAACAACTTCTGTACTACATTTCATACTGACCACGAATGTCTCCAAAAGCGCCAGAAGCAGTCTAAAATCTGTGTAGAAAAAGACATGCAGATCTCAGAGGAGGACAGGGCATCCCTGAGGTCAGCACCATGGTTACCACCTTTAGACACACCCCTCCAGGACTTGTACAATCCCGTACAGTGTAGGATCCTATCTAACCACAATATACTTCCGCTCTTTTTTCTTCCCTACCTACTTTCATTTTTTCTGTAACATAAACACCTAACATACCACACAGTTTACTTATATATAGACTTTTTTCTGCACTAGAAAATATACTCCATAAAGACAACTTTTTTAACCACATTATTATTACTGTAAACTTAAGCAAGTAGAACAAAGATTAGTTCACAGTAATGGCTGGTGAATAAATGCTATAATAATTTTATTATTTCAGTAATTTTGGCTGTTTTCTTTATAGGTATAACACTACCTATTATCACCACCCAAAAACCTACTTGTCTTCTGAATCTAGTTTTTCTCATTCAAAAATAGAAGATCATACACTACACTTCTGAGTAGATATCAGTACAAACATAGAACACATCTAACAAGATACAAGAGTGTCATTTCTGCAAAAAAAAAAGTGTATTTGTATTTACTTATACTGCTAAGCATTATATACATTTATACATTTATTTATATTATACATTTGTTTATTTCTATTGCAATGCTAAGCATTACAAGGCAAAGCATTTGAGTGCTTTTTATGGGTTGTATCTGTTTTCAAAATGATTTCAAAAAGCAACTATAATTTTTCTTGTTTATAGACAAGGAGACTAGAATATGAAGTTAAAGTGCTTTGCTCAAATACACACAGTGTTAAGAGGTGACGTGGATGACATTAAAATAGGAGTTGTCTGATGCATGATTATACTTCTAAGTCGCACTGCCTCACAGGTAGATATTTAAAAAGTCCAACTTATTTAGATTTCTAAGAATATGGCTGAGTCCAAAACTTTTACAAATCTTGAGAAAAAAAGTCAAGCAAACGGGGAAACTAAGCAACTGCTCAGAAATCAGAAATTAAAGAGCCTAAGCATACAAGTTGCTAGATAAGTGAGGACAGTAGAAAGCAAAGTGGTGTTGGATTTAGATGAATGCCAGCCCCGTCAGTGTGATTCCAGGTAAGTAGCTCATTCTCTTAGGGCCTCAGGCTCAAAACTTGTATAAAAAAAGAACACAGAAAGAAAAGAGAGTACAAGAGATGGCAGAGGAGAAGAGGTTGGATAGATTATAGCTAGTCCTAATATTTGTTAGAAACTTAATAAGATGGGATATTTAAAAGTACACAGAAGAGGGTCTAGTACACAAGTAGGTAGTAAGCACAAATTTAGTATCATATTTTACTCATTTCTTGAAGGGTAGAGCAGATACAAAACAAAAACAACTGGGATATGTTTCATAGGAATCTAAGAGAGTTCTGATTGGATATTAAAATTATGCCAAAAGAACCTACACAACTAAATTCTGTCTTTCATTTCATTCACCCATGAATGCCTATTTACTTAACAGGTACTGAACTAGGTACTGGCGAGACACGTAAGGCATAATTATCACCTATACAAATAAGATAATTTCATTTACTGAACAGATATTTAGTGAATGGTCACCAAAACCATTAATTTACTAAGGACACTCTTTCAGAATCATCATAAATTCTTTTCAGTTTTTTTTTTTTTTGTAATTATGCAGTATACTATGATTTATGCCATCATCCTAACCAGTAGCTAAGATTCAAAGCTATAAATCTTCACAATGTTTGGGCTTTATTTCATATTATCTGGGGAAATACTTTCTAGTATTATCTCATTATAATAAAAAACAATCTGCTTAGGTAATTGTTAATTGAATAACTCATACACATTTTTAAAGCAAAGAAACAAGTATTGATTAATCTTTCAAACTATCTTGAACATTATGAAGCTTAGCTAAAATACTCATTACTCTCAAGTCAGAATAAATCAACTAGCAGAGCAGTTAGGTTAACAGACCATAATAGAAACTGGTCAGGTAAAAAGTTACTCAGCAAATCAATATAATTACCTTTGAAAAACAAAGTAGTAGTAGTTGGGATCGATAAAGGATCCATATATCACTTTTAAATGCACAAAAACCCCAAAACATACATGTATAAGCATATGTACGTGCGTATGTATACATACATGTTTATGTGATAGCTTCCCAGGTCCCAAACACTATCATCAAATATCTAATTTATACATCTAATATGATATATTTAACAAAAACATTTTTCTTGGATTAACATTATAATTACTACAGTTTTTAAAAAGTTTTTCGTTATTTAACTCGGTAGTTTCAACCCTTTCCATGAAATAAGAAGGTAATAAAAATTCAAGAAAAGAGTTTCAGGTACAAATTTCTTATGGAAGTTATGTCTCATGTAAAGTAAGACATGTGCCAATAAAGAATTGTCAATAAAACCACTTGATAATGCTTTATTTAACCATTTAGCCCTGTGTATCAAGAATCTAAAAAAACCTAAGTTTTATGTAGCCAAAAGCAAGCAGCTAACTACTAGCATGTCATGAGTATAGACTTTTAAAACTGTGGTCCTTAAGTGACCCACACAAAAAGTTCCTAAAATTATAACACTAGTGAAAATAAAATTACTAATAATTTACTTGCAGGAATGATTAGAAAAGAATTAACATCCTGGAAAACTCTGAGTTAGGTAATCCAACTAAGGATGGTCAGTGGCTCCAGGTCCTAGAAGTGGATTTTCAAAAGGCACAGAAGAGTGTGCTGATTCAAACAAACATTATCAGTCTGCTGAGAGCTAGGCAGATTGTGAGAAAGCTGAAGATGGTTAAGTATTACAGGGCAGGAAAAGTTATCATTAGCTAGGGGACCTAAATAAAAGTACTGCACAGGGTTCAGAATTTCACATGAGATATTTCTACTAGAAACTATTAGCACCTTTAAACTATTGGGCACAAGCAGAGTCTTCTTTTTACAAACCAGCAATATTTTACTGTCCTTTTTACCGAATTGTGAGAAGACTGGTAAAAGGGCACCACTTTGAAACCTGTTTGGAGCCCTGTGTTTTATAACCATGTCACTGACTCAATGAAAGCCCCAGTGTAACAGTAAAACTGTGGTTTTAACCACTTAACACAGCATCACTACCTATGCAGCAAGACCCAAGCCTGACCAGGGGAGCACACAAACTACCCCAGCCACATACAGGGTAATGGATTTCCTCTGAATATCCTACCAATTGCCACTTCTTAAAGAGTGAGAAAAGTAATTATTGCTCCAGTTAAGAAAATAATTAAAGGCACATGCCTTTATTTCCAGCTACTTGGGAGGCGGAAAAAGAGAATTGCAAGTTCCAGATCAGCCTAGGAGAGTTAGCAAGACCCAAAAAGAAAAAACTTTAAAGGGTTGGGCATGCAGCTAAACAGCAGAACACTTGCCTATCATGTATAAAGAAGCCCTGTGCTCAATATGCAGTACTGCAAAAAATTTTTTTAAATTTTAAAAATTAAAAAATATTCCACGACCTAGCACAAAGATAAGGATGACAATACTATCTTTCCAAATATGCAAGGCATTAAGCTTTGCAGCCTTACAGTCCTTAGTTGCTGAAAAAGCCACCCTAGAGTGAGACAGGCAGCATTCTGAAGCCTCTGCTTCCAACTAAACATAAGGTACTGATCTGCTATCACCATTCTCCCACAAAAATTAAAAGCTTTTATTTCCATTTAGCTGCCACTTAAGATTTATAAAAGGTTCATTTTTCCTTTCATTCTTTTAGCTCAAATCCTCACAGAGCATACTTTCTTCATCACAGGTTGCCAATTTTTGGTTATGTTAAAAACCCCATCAAGTTGCACTTACATGATGTGACAATTAACTTTTAATGATGGATAAAAGAGGTAGATGCTTAAAGTCACTTTGTATTCTATTACAGCACCTATCTAATAAAGAAAAATTCCTTTATAAAGGTCAGAAAATGTTCTTCTTTAATCATACTCTAAAAGACAGACTAACTTTGAAAATACATAAAACCACTTGCGCCAAGAGATGTGTAACAGAATGTAGAGTCCGCTGCCAGTAACGAATTGCAGAAGTAATGTCTTCACTCCCTATTCTTTGACTTAGTATCTTTAAGATTTAAAATTTTTCATTATTTTCATAAATAACGAGCATTTCATATTCAAGTACTGTAACATATTTATAGATTTTAGATGTGACACTTCACTATCAGATGTCTAAACACGTGCTTTCCTCAGATATAACTGCCTACAGGGTCTCCGCGCACACCCGTGCAGGCTGTGCTATGTGCAATCCAAGGGGGCACCATTCACGTCTGAGAGGTAAGTCTGCATATTTCCCGTGACAACTTCCTGCCAGAGGGCAGTACAGTGCCTTGCTCTAAGAAAATCAATCTACCATATTATGACAATTGTCCAACATTTGGAAATACCGTATCTCAAGTAAGGGTGCCTTTTTCTACTATACTCAAAGAAACAAAATAAGACAGCAGCTGCCAAGGCTACCTGCCTCTAAATCTCTGGGAGCTCAGGGCTGAATGAAGCTTGTTCCCTCACGAACTCCCAGGACAGAACTCTGTCTGACAAGGATACCAAGCTTCTCCTCTGAACTGCAGGGCATAGGCTATTTTCTGCCAAATGAAACTTACAAAAATACTTACCTTAAAAATATTCTCTGGGGTCCTAACTCACTAATGTCCAGCCCATATATATTTAAACAGATTCAGTCACAACGACAAGGTCGCTAGATCTCATTACAGCAGTTTCTTAATAAGGCCACAATGAGGCAAAACAACACACAAATCAGTGAAATCACTCCTTCACAACTAAATCTGTTAAGGTTTTACAAACTTCTTTCTCCTGATCAGCTTTGAACAATTTATACGTTTATGAAGAGAACACACCTAACAACCCTAGAACAACTTTTAAAAGCTCTTTTGCTTAAAATTAAGGTGAGCTGCTATAAGGCTGGGATAATTTTTCCTAACATCAGACTGGAATAAACTTAGGGCCGCTGATAAACTGGCATGCCATTTAGCAATGTTATTGTTTTGCAAATTCGTGTTCTGTTTTCACAGGACTCAGGGAGCTTCACCAAAGCCATGTTCCAATTTACTATGTGTTGCCTACCAAAATCACATTATACCACTAAGTAAATTAGAAATCAATCCTTAAGATAAAATGTCTTCAAAGTAATAAAAATAATATATTACGTATAGCTTCATTCTAACAATACACAATATTTTAGTTCTTCAATCTTTTTAACCATTTATAAACAATAAGTCACATATTCCAGCCATGTAGATAGTGCCATAAATTAGCTAAAAATGTTGTCTGCATCATTTTGAATTAAGCAGATTTCTACAGGAAAACCAAGAAGTCTTGCATTTTGGACTCAGTTCTGTTATTCAGCCTGGGTTTCCAGTTCCTTAGTCAGGGGCTTGCCTTCTCCAAATTTAAACCAACAGATTGTATTACTCTGAGATCATCTGTAATATCCCATTTAGAATTATGGTTGTTTGATTCTCTTTAAAGTTACTGACAGTAAAACTATTTTTTCTCTTTTATATTGTAGCATGTTTATTTTTAAAATGACAGCTATGTCATCTGTATATATTTTTTGCTTTGTTTTATTTTTACTTTAGAAGTTACTGTATGCTTGGAATTATTCAAGAAACAATTACTAGTCAGGTGTGGTGGTACATGCCTGTAATACCAGCAGCTAGGAGGCTGAGGCAGGAGGATTGGAAGTTTAAGCCCAGCCTAATCAACTCAGTTACTTAGCATGATCTTGTTTTTAAATAAAAAATAAATAAAAATAAAAATAAAAAAGGACTGGGGATGTACCTCCGTGTGAATGCCAAGTTCAATCCCCAGTACCACAAAAGATGAAGTTAATAAATAAAAGGAAGGAAAGAAAGAAGAAAAGAAGGAAGGGGAAACAAAGAGAGGAAGGGAGAAGGGAAGAGGAGGAAAGAAAAAGACAGAGAGGAGGGGAAGACAGGGGAGGAAAAGTTGCTGAGGAGCAATTTTGTATACAGCAATCTACTTGATGTTGTAAAAACACAAATAGTGAAAAGACCATTTTATCATGAGCTGGAAAGCCATGCTTTAAGCCCATGCAGGATCACAATTCAGTGGTGTCCAGACAGAACCACACACTGTGGAATAGCGTAAAAGCCACATGGTAAGCACAAGAAGCAGGATAAGGTAGTGAGTGCTGTGAGTGTGACCTCAGTATGCAGAATGAGCTGGGATGGGATGCCAGCACCACTATACCAGGAGAAGGACCTTGGGAGAGCTAGCAAGTCTGAGACTCAGCTCCTGCTTTTAAAATGGAGATAATAATTCATACTTCACAGAATTGTGAGGTGGAAAGAGAGAGGAGTGGGCACACTGGTTTCATAGTCTACACAACCCTGCTTAGAAACTCAGGCCAGGGAAGGACTCTGCCTACCTATCCTCATGACTTTTAGGCTCATACTCCATTTTAAATGAAAGGTCTAACTAAAGAAGAACAAATTCTTGGTTTCACTCACTTTCACTGTTATAAGCCTTCTTCAAAAAACACATGCTTTGGCTTTCTCAAATTATCAAATTGTAATTTCTCAACAAACTTTTTCTTTAGTCACTATCACATCATGTCCTAAAGACAGCATAAATGCTCAAATATAGCTTATAAAAATTAGTTGAAGGGAACCTATAAAAACAAACATCCTAAATAATGTGCAAAGCCTTAAGTATTTAAATTTAAAACTTTTACAGTTCTAATGTAAATCTTTTATCATCTTCCCACAGCAAAATAATTACTAGATCTCTTTATACTCTTGGGGAATTTAAAGATAAGATCCTAACAAAACCTCTGTATTGTGTAGAATGTTACTGAATAATTGATTCTGAAATAACTTTTAGACACAAATGCCTTCCCTTTTATAGTTGGCAGAACTGTATTAGATTCTCTAGCCTATGAAACCTTTCCTTTTACAAACTGCCAAATTAAAATGGATTTTAAATTTAAAAAGAAAGATCACTACCCACTTGCCTTAACTTCCTTAAAAACACTAGTCCCTATCAAATTACAAAAAGAATATGTTCTGGAAATAAGAACAGGTCAAATATATAGATATCAAATTGCATTTTCCAGTTAATTTTCATTGTAATTTCAGAAACATCTCATGGGGATATAAATTATCCTAATACCACAATCAAAATCTCAAATACATACTTCAAAGTTCATTCTTTGTCAGTGTGAGGTTGCCATACAGGTAATTTTCTACCACAAGATGTTAAAAAAAAAAGCCAAATAGATTTTTCACATGATCTTAGAAGACTTATTTAAATGCATAACAGTTTTAAGTATATGAGGCATTTTCAGCTGATTTCACTGAAATTTTGTAGCCCAGAGAATATGAACAAATTAACAACCACATCTTCTAAATCACCACTCTTCAAGTATTTACAATAATCTAACGAGTTGAAAATAACCAAAAGGAAATAATAAATCTTAACCTTAAAAAGGTAAATTCTATGATGCACCAGGGCAGCTCTCTAAACTAACAGCCAGAATCTGTAGGCTCCGGTTTCAGAGAACCCACTGAAAACTCAAGTCGAGCTATTTAACTGTGAGCCTGTATCGTCACGTGAAAAATGGAAATAATGATATCCTACTATCTACCTCACAGCACAGTTATAAAGATCAAATAAGATAACATCAATGAAATCACAATGGAAACTCTAAGACGCAATAAAAAGTGCAAGATATTATTACTACTCTACAATATTTGTCACAGCCTTACAATAAAGATCTCAGGACTTAATGACTAACAAGATGAGAGTAAAAATATCTTAGCTCTTTCAAGCCTTTATTTGGAGACTATGGCAAAGATACAGGAGGGCTCTAACAGAAAATTTAATTTTCATTTAATTGTGGAAAGCTTGGGCAGAGTAGACTGACACTGTAAGGTAAAGACAAAGGTAAGTTCCCACATTTACTATAAGGGATAGACAAGCCAATTAGAATACAGTAATTTATTAATTATGCAAATGTGAAATTGTTTTAAGTAAATATGTCCCTCTCTTGGCCAGTGCAACATCACTAAAGAAGGATGCCTTAGCCGGGCGTGGTGGCGCACGCCTTTAATCCCAGCACTCGGGAGGCTGAGGTAGGCAGAGTGTTGTGAGTTCGAGGCCGGCTTGGGCTACAACGCGAGCACAAGGCTGGCCTGAGCTACATAGTGCGACCCTGCCTCAAAAAACCAGGGTCGGGAGATTAGCTCAGTGGCTTAAGTGCCTGTCTGACAGGCGCAAGGTTGTGAGTTCAATCCCCGGTGCCGCACAAAAAAAAAAAAAAAAAAAAAAACAAAGAAGGATGCCTTCACGTACCAGCTTCTAAAAGAGAGTTAACACCACAGCTGCTTCTCAGACAGAAAATGTTTCTTGTCTCTGACTCTGATGATGTTCAATACAACAGAAGACAAACGTACTTTATGACCATAAAACTATAATTCCTACTCCCTAAATTTAAAATAGTCTAAAAGGGGAGATAAAATGTAAAATACCTTGTTTGATTTGATTTATACATAAATTCAGTCCTAACTGTGACAGGGTATATAAGCTGGGATGATCTATAACATATCCCAGCTTTAGTGATGAGGAAGAAGGAATAGGGTAATAGCAGTTCTGATCACTAGAGCTCCTCTATTTGTTCAGGCAACCCTGCCAGGGCTTAAAATCAAATTTATAGGTGGGGGTGGAGGCACAAGCCCATAATCCCAGCTACTCAGGAGGTTCAGGCAGGAGGAGTCTAACCTAAGTTTGAGGCCTACACGGGCAACTTAGCAAAATCCTGTCTCAAAATTTTAAAAAAGAACTGAGCCTGTAGCTCAGTGGTACAACACCTGCTTAACAAGTTCAATCCCCAGTAGTGCCAAAACAAAGAAACAAAAAACCATCTAGCTTTGCTTCATTCAGATGAGGACTCATTTTTAGGCCTAATTTTGACTTTGATCCACTCTTGTGGACTCTGAGTAATTCAACAAAAATTCATCAAAGACCTACTATATACATGGGTACATGGATGAGTAAGATCCATGTCTCACGACTTAAAATGGCCAGTCTTAGCTTTAAGCATAAAGGTCACTAAAGACACTCCTCAGACATGTTCTTGCTAATACTCTGACCCCCATAGGCTAACCTCCCTCTAGTTATCTTATCTCTATACACCATTTTGCTTTAGGGAACCCTCCTGGAACTTAGTTTTTCATGCCCACAGATCCATGGCCTCTTTCAGACCCCTCTTGCTGAACCACACATATTCTATACCCCATGCATCCACTTAATATTTACTGAGTCCCTACTGTGTAGCAGGCACTTTCATATGCATAAGAGGTACAGCAATGAATAAAAAATGTTCTTATTCTTACCTGATTCCTTATGCTGAGCTAGGCTCTGACCTTATCCTTACTAGCCAGCTGAATTCTGCATATTCATTCAATAGTATTAATTGAGCTCTTACCATGTTCTAGGTCAGTGATGGCGAACTTTTCAGTGCTTTCAACGATTCCAACAGCCTGCTGCAGTATGCGTGCCAAAGGTTCGTCCCCACAATTCTAGGTGCTGGGTTACAGCAATAAACAAAGTTTCTGATCTAATGGAACTTACCTAAACTTAGAGTGACACTGCCAGGTGCTGACCAGAGGTCTCCAAAGTATAGCGTTCTCATACTCCAAAATGCAAACAAGACAGTACATTTGAGGTAGATGAGAGAAAAGTATTAAAATTCTTCTTCATATCCAATATACCTTACCTTTGCAAATTTCTAACCTATTTGTATCTTATTATAAACATAATATAATAGCTCAATATATATAAAGTATAAGTAAATACATATATAACAAAAACAAATGCTCGAATTCTTTTACTGCAGGGAATAACATTTTAAAAAGAAATCAATGGCTTAAATGATCATACATTTCAAGTAAGGTATTTGACCCAGGTAAGGTTAGCCTAGATCCTGTACTCTGTCCATTTTCAAATTAAGCATTTTGAGAAGATGTCTAGCCATTTAGTTATACAACTAAAATTCAAAGTTCAAAGCCATTTCAATTTCTCCTCTTATCATCTTCTATTGCCCTATACTGACCAGCCCTATATCCCATGAATATTACGGCACCTCTTTACTTTCTATTTCTCATTTGCTGATTGTGTGTCATTACTAGAAATATCCTGAGATCAGAGATACTGTCTTTCTATTCTGCAAGCCACAAAATTTTTAATTCAGCTTTACACATTATCACTACTCAATAAATACATTTTGCATAAAATAAAGATAACTCAATGTATGGAACCTAGAATTATCAAATAGATACAATACAGGGAAATTATTTGCTTTACCCAAAATTGTTCCTCTTCACAAAATAATTAATACATGCTCATTTACACAATTCCCCTATATGTATGTGCAAATCATTGATTAACACAAAAAGTTGGGAACAGTAAAACTTCAATCAGTAAAATCAGTAGCTACTGATTAAAGACTAACAAGAAATATGAAGTATTAAGAAAATATGTCAGTAAAAATGCATAGTTCTATTTTGAAAAACTAAGTCAAAACTTTTTAAGAAAAAAATCTACTTAATGAAGAAAAGTACAGATCAGCCTGATTCCTGAGATGTGCATATTAGTCTTAAAAGCCAGCTAGCTGTATTTGAAATACATGTCGGAAATGACATGTAAGATCACATTTATGAAAATTAAAGAATAGGAAAATACTAACAACTGATTCATGATCATAGTTCTTTATGCAATAAACTCATTACTGTGTGAGACCAGGTCCTAACTCTTATAATTCAGTGCTCAAGTGTGATCCTGTCCCTTACAAGCTTTCAAGCTACAGAAGATTTGCATTAGTTATACAGAGATTATATGTAAGAAATTATTAATGTGAGAAAAAACAGGTCTTACAATAAATCTGAATACATTGTCTGGGTCTAAGCTTACACAGCTTCAAATAAGATAAAAACGCATAGTCACATATGAAACTTGAAAGGAAATTCATTATTGCCATGAGGACTGGTAAATAACGAGATCCAAATGACTACGTCTATAACAAACAGCCTGAAGACACCAGAATGGAAGAAAGATTCACAAATTATTAATCTGTATCTCTGCTCCTCTTTGATACTTTAATGTAAATATTAGGATCATTATCCATGCTGGGAACTTACCAAGAAATACTTTCCCAGATCAACTTCTTCTTCAGGATTTGACTTATGAAAGTATTTGTTTATTACTGAAGTACCCAGGATTTGCAAAGGGAACACTGAGCACAATATTCTAGAAACAATGTTTTAATCTACACTGAGCTGATACTCACAAGTAACCAGCAAGAACAGCCCTGCAAATAAAGCTAAGTGAAAATATACAAATTCTGAGGTGTAATGAACAGAAAAGTCATGATTAAAAGACCAGACCCTGATCACCATGCATAAATGAAAAGAAGTACCAAACTCACAAGAGCTGTTCAGACCATGGCATGGCTTCCTAAACTGAGAGACTAGTATTAAGGATAGGTTGAGAACACCCTAAAAAACCTAAAAACTGCTTGACAGAAGCACTAAGCATAATTTATCACTCCTCATGGATTAAAGAAAAAATACATTTTCACCTCCTCAGAATCCCATGATAATACTTGTACTGGAAGTCTTATTAATAATATATTCGTAATGAATACAATTTAAGTAAAAGTAAGTATTAGCTACAGTAGTGTATAACATTTGTGCTGACATGTGTTTGGACCCCTTTACATGTAGTTCAAACTTATTATTCTATTAAGTATGCTTTTAACATTATTTAGTATAGGCAAAAATCCTCTTTGAGATGTTATATATGCCAACACTTCCCTTTGGTTTATGTTATTACAGATTGTTACATTGACAGTAATAAATAAAAAGGAAGTCCAAACGACTTGAGTGAAATATAACTTTAACATAAACTGAAAGCTTTATCAAAAATTGTCAGTGGCCTTATAGATATATAAAAAGCCAAAATATGTACTAATGTTTAAATAAAAGCGAACTTAAGAGTTATAATCATGATTTTAAAAATTGACTCTTCCACCGAACTAGCTTTACAATCATGTCTTATTTTGGCAGAATGCTGCACCCTGGCTGCTGTTACCACTGAGCAACAGGCCCAGGTTTTTTTTTTCCCCCTTCTGAAAGAGGGTCTCACTAAGTTTCCCAGGCAGGCCTGGAACTTAACACTTCACCCTCTCCCATAGCTGGGATTATAGGCATCCATCACTGTATCCAGCTACTTTTACAATCTTAATGGCAATTAGGACAAACACAATGCTTCCATAAAAGACTGCCCCATACGTCAGTGTCAGGCTCCTATGCTCCCAATGGCCAGTTTTTCACTGATGTTTACTCACTACTATTTTATACCATATCTATGAGAACAATTATCTCAGGTTAATGTATATGACTGTATTTACATTTACTAGCTTTTCTAGCCAGCAAAATGTTTGCTTTGAGGAGAAGAGTTACTCCCAAAGGGTTATTCCCATCTTTATGTCCCAAAGTCTAGGTTAAGCATCAACACCCTCTATGCCCCCAATCTATGAATGATGAATTAAACTGATAACAGTTTTTACCTGTTATGTCAATCCTAAAAAATAAGCAGAGCTACAGAGAAGAAGGTCCTTACACATGATTGCCCCAAAGCAAAAAGATTATAGTTTAGATATCTCCTGAATTTGGCTTTCTTTTGTATTCGACCTCACAAACTTTATGATACCTTTTCAGGCTCAAGCATCTGGTTCCACTTTGCTCATGCTCCAGCTGCCACTGGTGGAGTCTATGTCCACTCTGACACAAGACAGTCAGCCGGATAATGTGAGACCCCAAAGCCCTCAAGACTGAGTGCTGGAATAAAGCAAGGGAGGAGTTGTAACTAGTACCTCGAAACAGAGCTTTAAGTTAGATTTTCTCCCTTTGGAGACGCGTGGTTTCTGCAAACTTTCGTAGGCCTAGGGCATAAACAGCTACCCTTACCTCTCCTCAGCCCAGAGAAGCAGACCTGAGTGAGAACACTCAGATGCTGGCACCAGGAGGTCAAGCCCAATTTCATTTCCTCAGGCAAGAGAGGGACAGGTCTGGGTCCAGGAAGGGATGAAGGAAGCCTGAACAAGTCTATTGTTCCACTTCGCTCCCCACCTCCACCGTTCCTTTTTGTAGAAGACCCTAACACACCTGCACACAGTAAGATAAGTGAGGCAAATGGGTCCCTCAACTCCTTGGAGGTGGCTTTGAGTAAATCCTTTTTTCCTTTTTACCAAAATTAAAGAATAAAAATAAACTGATAATGTTTTTTGCCTCTTGCATCTCACTAACATTTGATCAAATTATTTAATTTGGAAAATGCTGTTGCTCTAACTCAAGAAAACAAGATGAAAGAAAGCTATCAGGTGCCCAGAAAACTTAAGCTAACTCAAGTTACCAACCTATTCGAATGAGAAGAATATGCAAGGGGTTTACTATTAGGGAATGAAACAAAATAAATGTAAATCCAGCATTTTTTATAAAGAATTATTTGGCTGGGCCGGGCGTGGTGGCGTGCACCTTTAATCCCAGCACTCGGGAGCTGAGGTAGGCGGAGCATTGTGAGTTAGAGGCTGGCTTGGGCTACAATGTGAGCACAGGCCAGCCTGAGCTACATAGTGCGACCCTGCCTCAAAAAACTAGGGCTGGGAGTTTGGCTCAGTGGCTTAAGCGTCTATCTGGCAGGCTTGAGGCTGTGAGTTCGATCCCCGGTGCCACAAAAAAAAAAAAAAAAGAAAGAAAGAATTATTTGGCTATAACAACACAAAAAAAGCAATTTTATCACAAGATCATGATCCTTAAATACTACTTTGCTAATATATTCTATACATTCCATGGATCAGGAGGGGGGGAAAAAGCTACTTGAGGAGAAAAAAAAACTTTTAATCTTTTGTATCTGAATTAGGCTCTAACTTTTGCTGAGTGTGCAAAGATAAAGTTAATTTCAGATGAAAAAGGCTCTTAGTATCAAAAAGCAACTTGTTACTTTGCATATTCTAATTGATTTGCTGCCTCTATACAAGTGTATAATTTATAAAATCTATTGTACTTAACACAATTAAAGTTTTTTTAAGTAAAACAAATTGAATGTATGTATCTTTAAACTAGTCTAAGAAATGGTGAATTAGAACTTTTGACTGACCCCTATATCTAATTCATGTTTGATCATCAGATACTGTGAAGGCCACAAAGTCAATCTATTTATTAATTTTTCCACTAATACTGAATTTCCTTCCCAAGTAAACCTTAGACAACTATTTTAAAACACTATTCATGTTATATCACTGATATTCTCTAGTAAAATATATTCACTATAAAAGTCATAGATTATTTAGCTAGGAAAATTCCTCATGGAAGAACAAAGGACTTCTGATGTATCAGAAGAATTAGTAAATATTAAACTGACAATTGATATCGACATTTCCATACAAGATATACCAAAAATAAAGTTGAGTGAAGATAAATTTGTAAATGAAGTATGGAGCTCCTTTAGCATCTGACAGTGACCTCACAGATGACAACTGACAACAGGCCCTGGGTCAGACTTTCACATGTAAATCCCTTAACAGTGGTAAGAACAGTCAAAGTGAAGATTTCTCTTTTAGGAAAAAGAAAAATGGAGAAGAATTCTTGGAAAACAGTTGCCCCAACCTTCCATTTTTAACTTCTTCAAGTATAGCCCTAATGGTAAGTAAATACAGAAAAAAACCCAGGAGACAATGGCAATGCAGACAGCCCACTTGGCAAGATAACTTGCTAAATGTGAGACTTCAGACAGTGATTTAACCTGAAAAGCAGTTTCCCCATCACATTCAACTTTCCCTTAAGTATGAATGAAACTGTAGAGTCATCCTGTTATCTCAAAATCACTAGATAGGGATAGGGTAAGGAATTCAGTTCAATTTATTTCAAAAAAACAAGTGTCATCATACAGCCCTACTAACAATTCCGTCAAATTGTCGTATGTTGGGAATTTATAAGTCTTGGACTCATTTATCAAAAATTTATTATATGGGTAATGTTAAATACAAAAAGAACTCAAAAACTACAAATTGTTAAAGTCAAATAAAAGTTACAAATCCATTTTCCCAGTCTAAAATATTTATAGACAGTATCACAGATACACGCTACGGAACACAACAGGCTGAGAGGGAAGCGGGTAGGGAGAGAATTTAGGGAGAAATGCAAAGAAGGGGGACAGGGAGATGTTTTCGAGGGGAAAAGGGAAGGAAGAAAGAAAACAAAGTTTCAGCAACTTAAAAGATAATCAGAGTTTGCCGGATGAATTTAAGATATATTTTAGCATTCTGTTCTATGTTCCATCTATTCCCTTTTCTGTCAGTCAGATCTCTATACTTGGGAAAGTTTCGAGTGGTGCACCAAAAGCTGCAAAACAACTCAGCAAGTCTTAATAGTAAATTACTAATAAGAATTCCCTTGAATTAGCCAACCTCTGGCGTTCTTATACCAAGGAAGGTAATCACGTCAAAAAATAATAAAAGTTGTATCAATATATATTCTTTAGCATTAATGATTCAATTATATATCAAATAAAGACTGATTAAAGTCTTGCCATAATGACAATCAGATATGGTTATTATTTTGCTGCTACAGTGGCATATATACTCTTCCCCACAATATTCTTTTGATTTTCCTATGGTGATTTTAAAGCAAATTCAAAGTAAAAGGCAAGATTTTAACATTTTCTAATTAATTGTTGAAAAAAAATATAAAATAATACAAACCAAAAATATTCTCATCTGAAAATAAATTAAATTTGCAAAAATCACTTCCTAGTTTTATTTTTCTGATATATGGAAAGAAATGCACACAAGTGGCAAAACAATAGAGGAAATATAACCTCTCATGAAGCCTCTAGTAACAAGTTATAATGAAGAGTAGTCTGAATTTTGCCCAATATCATATAAGAAACGTTCAACGTGGCAGATTTCGAATGTTACATGGATCTGTGGATATGACTAAAAGTTATAACTAAGGAATCACAGTGTCAAAAGGGAATGTCTGAGGCTCATTTAAATGTGAACATCAGCTTCTGTGTGTGTGTGTGTTTTTAAGTTTTCCTTATCCAGGAGACTTTCATTCTGCTCAATTCAGTGGATGAAAATAATGTTAACTACTTTTTTTTATTTACCTGACTTTTAAGTCTCAAACTCATATTTGGAGCCACTGAGTTTCAACAGACACAGTTGACAGAATTGTTTTTAAAATTTTTCTGGAATTTGCCAGCTTTCAATGGATTCAAAATATACAGATGATTAATGATCAAAATCAGCAAGAAGATTTTTGTTAGGTTAAATGGGTGGGAACATCAGATAACTTTCACTCTGTGGACCAAGGATATAATAGCATCACAATCCCATATTCAAAATCCTTAGGAATGTGTAAGCATCGGTCACATGCGTCTTGATGGAAGGACGCTTGAGAACTGATGCTCCAAGGCATCCCGATGTGTATCACGGTCACCAGAGAAAACATTTACTCCTGTCAGCTAACTACCTTGAAACATGAAAAAGGCTGTTGCCTGCCCTGTGCTTGGTATTTTTCAAAGAGCTGGGAAAGTCACTTCCCTCACCTGAAGGAGCAACTGCACTTTCATATGGTATGTTTCCACTCTGCTTCCCTCTTACCTCTTCTTGTTTCCTTCTCTAACTACTCATCCAGAACCTCACATCAGGCTGAAAACACACCAGTCTCTCATGATACCAAAGTTGAGAATCACTTGAGAGGAAAGAAAAATTAAAAGGCAGAGCTTGCACAAATTTCAGACAGTGGGGGCTGGGTGAATCTGAGTTATTAACTACACAACCAGACAGTATATACAGTATACTTAGTGTGCATATGGGTAGGCATCATTACTTATATTGTTACCTTATGTTAATTTTAACATTACTGCACAGTAAATATTAATATGTCCACTGTACACAGACAATAATGGAAGTTTCAGAGCCATGAAGTTCCTGAGCCAGTGGACAGAAGTAGAATCTAGTGCTCTTTAACTACACAGCCTCTACTCTCTGTTCCATACCTGCTATTATGGGAATCTCTACAGAAGGTGCTGATGATCCTCTCCATGTTATAACTGTGCTGGCTGAAATACAGCCACAAAATAGTGAAGCTGGAAGAGACCTCAGCAGTCAATGAACTCAGCATGAATTCCCATTCAATCTTCAGCCATCCTTCCTTTACACCAGAGTTTCTCAAAGTATGTCACAGGACCTCCAAACTCCTACCTGCTGCACTAGCTAAAACCTAGTTTCCTGGACCATACTCCAGAAACACTGAATTACAATATCTGGGGGTGGGGCCTACGGAACTCCAGTGTTACCTAGCAATCTAGGTAGGTGCTTTTCAAACTGTAAGTCACAAACTCAGTTTAGCAGATGATAGTACTTTTTATCTAAAAGAATGGCTTGAAACAGATTCAAGTTACGAAGATTACATAGGAGTAGAAAATACTAGAGGACACTATGCTTTATGCTGTTTCAGGAAACTTGTTTCAGTGAACTGGGATATAAAAGGTATTTCTTACCATGCATCTCAAATACACTTGAACTATTTTTATTTTCATTTGTCCTTTCAAAAAAGTTAGCTTTTTTAAAACTTAATTATTCCTTTCATAAAACACAACTTTGATTGTGTAGGATCTTATTTATTCCATTCCAAAAGTTTCTGTGGTACTCCCTGAACTTTTCACCTGAGGCCCATGCTTACCCACTGGCTTCATTATCTAACCAACATTTTACAGTACTTTATATTTTTCTAAGATTTCAGAAATTCAATTTGTTATTTTTACTTCGTTTTTTTAAATGGTCTCCTCACTATGTGATGTTACGTCACCACTAACATCCCTGAACTGATTCACATAATTTAACTTTATACTCTGGTAGGCATGTCAATGCTTCGTGATATTTAATCATTTAAATCTTTCATTCCCTCATTCTCTCTTCTTCTGTTAACATAGTTTTAGATAGAATTCTTTACTGGCTTGCTTTCTTTGGCATTCCCTTGCATAATTGGCACTTAATTTTGACCATATCTTTTTCTTTGGGAAAAAAAAAAAATGAAAACAATCCCCAATAACATATGAGGATTTTCTAGTTCTATGTGTCTATAATTTTAAAATGATGTACAATGTACAGGTATTGCAGGGAACTGTAATTGCTTTCTAAAGGAAAATGTGATGACTTATGAATACTGAGTAAAGCTGTACAGAACACTTTCCTCAGGTGTGACTTAAAATATAGAAATATCTGCAGTTCGACACAGTATGTGATGACTGCCCTTGAGGTAGTACAAATGAACTGACTGAATAACGGTCACAAAACCTTCAAGCCAGAAGAAGCTGCAGTCAGTCTTAGCCTTGGTCCCTACTGCCTCCTGTGCAGTGCTTCTCCAAGTGTAGCCTGAGGATCCCCATCTGACTGATGGAGGCCACGTGTTAAAAATAATGCAGTGAAATCATACATATTTCACTTATGTTGGATTCGTTTTCATTTCATAGTGAGAGAAAACAATCTCACTAAAAATATAGAAGAGGTACTACTCAGACCTATTTTAAAAGCTGCCCTTGCTGGAAAAGTGTTAAAAAGTAAGGTAGACTTCAAGTTACAAGTTCAAATGCTGCCTTTGTCTTAAATCAAGCATGTGCTTAAATTTGTATCTTAAATTTTAGGTATTCTGCTTAGTGATGATGCAGTAACTGCCTCAACTAATTTGAATATCACAACTATAAACACTGTCTGCACTTCTGTGAGATACTAATAATAATCTCAAGGATTTCCTGAAAGAACAGGCACATCTGTAATGAGATCATTTTCAAAAAGTGTTTTTAGGATGGGGATATAGCTCAGCAGGCAGTGTCTGCCTGGCAAGTACAAGGTTGTGAGTTCAATTCCTGGTATGAAAAAAAAAAGATTGAAAAAGTTTTTTTAATAGAATTGAGCTGTGAAACCATTATTACTTTAATAGAGGTACTAAGGGGTTTCTAACACAAAAATAACTGATAGAGCAAGAGCTAAATAGTGTCCTTTACTTTGAACTATACAGTTGATGAAACAGAAAAAAGATACTTTAAATATGCTAGTTAATGACTAATAATTAAAAATTATAATTTCACTGAAAAATACAGCTTTATTATAATTTAGCTAATAAGGTTAGCATTATTTTCAAACCTGTTGTTCTTTGTATATTAAAGGCAAAGGCATCTTACAAACTCTTAAATCTGACACTTTTTAAAATTGCATATAGAGAGCAAGATATATACTTTAACTCTACAGACTGCAAATTTTTCAAAATACCTAGGTCTCTAATGGAAAGTTCCTCCTAAAACTACTCTAATACTTCCAAAGATACAACACTAGGAAACTACAGATGAGCTACCAGTCTAATAGGTAGCATTAAGTATGAAATTCAAATTAAAACCTTAGTTTCAGAGTTTAATAGATATACAGAATAATAAAATGGGAAGCTCGGAAACTCTTGATGAAGCAAAGACTTCAAATTCTTGTTTTGATGAGTAAGCTTCATATCTAGTAAATACATTTGAGACAAAAATAACTGCAAATTCATTGGCAAGGTGACTTTTAAAGATCACTATTCCAAGTTTTACACTCTTGAAACTACTTCACTGACTTCAAAGACCAATACTGTTTTTGAAAATACTGTTTTAATGAGGTAGTCATTTGATATCTTGAAGAACTGCATAAGCTTGTTGGAATGCCTGTATTTTGATACTGATTCCCATATAAATGTCTGAACTGATCAAATATATTTGCATACAGAAAGAAATAACATTAAAACTTTGCTGTAGTGAACAAAATAACGTGCTCTCTCTCTATATATACACACACATACACAAACATGTGGTAGTGTTCTTTAGTAATCAGGAATGCATTTTGAATACTATAGTCATATGTTCAAAAATAAATAACTTTTCTTCCAAATAAGTGTAAAAAATCAAAGGCATTGAAATCTATATATTTTGGTGTGCACTAAATTCATCCTATAGAACAATCTCATCCCAACACTCCTACTGGCTTGTTAAATATATGACATATGAGATCTTTAATTGAATCAACTATCTAATTATGAATAGTAATTTAATATGGACATTCGACAAAAAATGTTGGACACAGGACTTAGACAGATTATCTAAAATCCCCACTAAAACTGAAGCATATTTTAGCAGGATGGAGACTACTGCAAAGGTCTAGTATTCAAATTTCCCTTAATACCAAGACATTTTACTAATATACACAAGCCAGGAAACAAAAAAACAAACAAAAAAATCCATGAATTTTATTCCATGGAAAACTGAATACAAGTTCATTTTCATTCACAAAACACAATTTCTAAATTCCCTATAATGTCACAAAGCACCACAGCTGATTCATATAATTTAGTACAAATGATTTTCTTGCTACAACATGAGCTCAAGGCCGGCCTGAGCTACATAGTGCGACCCTGCCTCAAAAAACTAGGGCTGGGAGTTTGGCTCAGCAGCTTAAGCACCTGTCTGGCAGGTGCAAGGCAGTGAGTTCGATCCCCGGTGCCAAAAAAAAAAGATTTTCTTAATGTATCAGCAAACCAGAATATCTGAAGAGTTTCTTCACAATGGAGGGATAAAGTTAAAAGTTTGTCTGTTCCATGTGTATTTTGTATATTTTTCCATTTCGGAGGCATATACATTACTGGGAAAAGGCAGTTAACAGATCTCAAAGTTCCTATTTGTTTAACATGTTCTTAATTTCTCTGAATACATATATTTTGAAGGAAATAATGATCAATTTTGAATCATGTGCACTAAGTACCAAATTCACTACACTATTCAATCCAACCTTCCTCAACAGTAACTGTTAAAAACAGTAGATTAGTCAAGAAGAGAACCTAGGAGAGAATAATCAAAGGTCAGTCACTACAATTACAGAGGCCTTTTGCACACTTCATCATTGGGTTTTTATAGTATTGTCCAACAAATTCACTAGGCCTTCAACTTTATATAGAACTTCATTATCAATTAAAATGTCTCTTTAAAAATAAGTTTTCAAATGATGCTTGCAGATAAATAGGAAATGAACATTTAAATGATCTTAAAATAATAGTAACCTACAGTTGAACTAGAAAGACTAAGAATCATCAACTGACTCCTGCTGTAAGAAACTCAGTGAGATAAGCTTTCTGAGGTACTGTAACCCCAATAAAGCATCTTCCTATGTGAACGATAAGGATTCTCAAGTCATTACCAATAGCCATCGAGCTTTCCTGTATGAAGAGTTAGCATACTTACCCAGCAAGGTAAATGGAAAGTACACAGGGAGGAAGACGAACTGCAGCAAAGCCTTTGTCATATGATAGCGACCTATAAAGTATCAAATAAAGGAACATCAGGCTTTAGGATAGAAGAGTTCCAAGTCCTGTAACATCTATGAAGAAAGGACGCCAAAATTCAGAAGTCCAGCTCCCCACCAATCCCTCCTCTCTTCTCCACTTTCCCCCAAGCAAGAGCCCAGCCTTAGGGTCAGGAAAGAGAAAGTGGCTGCCCCTACTCAAAAGGGCAGAGGATGAGAGGCAGCCTGGCTGGCATTCCAGGGTATCTCCAGCACCCTCACTTCCTATTCCCTTGTCAGTACAAGGCAGAAAGTTCATCTATTCTGCAAACGCAAAACCCACACCGCGCTCATTCATCAACTTGCGTAAGTGATCACCACCCCTGGACGGATTCACCAGTAACCAAATCATAGCATCCAGAGGGAGCCCCAGCCTTGCCTCGCCCAGGAGCCCGCAGGAGGTGCCCCTGCTGTCTGCGGGTCCAGGTGTTGCAGCCCTCAGCCTTGTAGACCCCGGCGGCCGCAGCCATCTCCCAAAAGCCTGGCCCGGGTCACAACCCTGAGATTGGAGATCGGAACCGACCGACGGGGAAAACATTCGCCTGAGCTCACGGCTACAAGCAAGCGCAGGGCCACCAGGTCTGCGAGGTCGGGGTGGGGTGGGGGGAGCTAAGAAACGGGGCGGAAGGAAGGGAGCGAGGGATCCCACCCTGGCTTTGTTGCTGGTCACCATCAACTTTGCATCTTAGTACAAAATGTCGATCTTAAGGGCTGACAAGACAGAGACAGAGGGAGAAAGAGAAAGGCAATAGAGTCCATCTTGCTTTGGGGAAGAGGAGGCAGAGAAAGAATGAAGTGCAAATCCCACACTCCGGGCGTAAAAGTCAGCTAAACACCTTTCCACAACGGAGGAGCAACGAGTGGGGTGTCCCCGTGCCGGTGCCCGCCCGAACTGGCGGCGGTCTGGGCAGAAAACGCCTCCCTCTCCTCCTCTTCCTCCTCCTTCCCCTCCTCCTTCTCCCGTTCCTCCTCCTCTCGTTCCTTCTCCTCCTCCTCCACTCCTCCCGCGGGCCCCGGCGAAGATCCCGCCGCCACTGCCTCAACCTCCCCTGCCCCCCAAGGGAGGCACCGCCGCCGCCCGACCCGGGGCTGCCATTCCGGGCTCGGACAGTGCGGCGCGGCGCGCGTGGGGCCGGGCGCCGGGTGGCCTCGCGGGGACGTCCGCGCCGGGGACCCCAGCACCCCCAGACCGCCGGCAGGCTACGAAAGTCGCGCGAGCAGAGGTGGTGGCGGCGGCGCGCAGGAGAGGGTGCGCGCGTGGGGGGACCCACGCCGCGAGTGGGCAGCCCCTGGGGATGGCGAAGAGCGCCCCTCTCAGCGCGGGGAAAGTACCCGGGTCCCCGTCCGCCAACCCCGGGAACGGCAGCCCGGCGTCCACGGCGGGGAGACGAGAACTGGACGTGTCATTAGCAGGACAGGCAATGGTTTCAAAGCCCCAGGCCAATGACCATTAGCCGAGGCAGAGCTCGCTCTGTCCCCATCCCCCACAACCTCCACCCACCTCCCTCTCCGTCCCCCCCACCTCCACCCCACCTCGCGAAACTTTTCAACAAGATCCACCTGGACTAATTTGTCCTCCGACAGTTAAAATATTGACTAGACCCTACACACTGGGAAAGAAGGGGATTGCACGCTTTATTTTCCTTTCTACAGAAAGGAAAGCAAAAAATAGCTTCTCTCTGTCTCTCCCTCCCCCCCTCCCTGTCGTACATGTTGTGTCTTAGCTTTTTGCATCGTTTCGTTTTACCTTCCTCATTTAGCAGAAATGATCGCGGATATTTCACACATAAACGTGTTCCAGATTCTTGGATTCAGGGATCCTTGTAAATTACAGGACTCGAGTTCGGGCTCAGTTAAGTTTCATCCAGTAACCCCCAAATAATTTTTAAAAAAATAAATAACATTTCTGAGGGTGAGTGAGCGAGACTAGGTAGAGGAAAAGAAACCTCGAGTCTTGATTTCTGTAATTTACTAGCGACCCGGATCGCAGCAAATAACAGTGTAACACGAGTGGGGCTTCAGAGGGCTGGGAGCTCTTTCTAGAGGGATCGACCCCATCCCCGGATAAAGGATCTGCAAGTTTTCTGTCATCGCGACTGAGCAATGCCATAACTTACCTTCAGAAATGAGACTTTAAACATCCAAGGCCTTCCTCCTCCCCTCCACCACCACCCCCAGCCTGGCTCTCTCCACCTTAAACTTATTGACACAACATAATCCCACATTCAAGCAAAATCCTGACACAGCCTCCCTCCTCCTCTTCCCCCTCCTCTCTCTTCCCTCCCGTTCTCTCTCTCTCTCTCTCTCTCTCTCTCTCTCTCCCCCCCTTTCCTCCCTCCCCTCTCTCCCCTCTCTCCCCTTCTCTCTCGCCCTCTTCCCCTTCTCTCCAGTTCTTCCTCCAGGCTACTCTGGCACTAAAACAGCACTTTCTCTACTCGCCGCGCATTTGGTTAGGGTGGGGGTGAGAGGGCACCGATCCGCGGGGCCGGAACACCCAAATCCCAACTCTCCAGATGAAGGAGCCGCCGGGCTGCTGCTCGCGGTCACCGCGGCGCACGAAGCGTTGCACGAGCCCGGGAGGGCTGCTCCGCGTACCTTCCTCCGCTGCCCCTGCGCCCCAGGCCCCACCTCCCCGGCAGCCGAGCCCAGGCTGGGCTCCACGTACTTTCGCCGAGATGAAGTTTGGGGCTCCCCGGGCGGCCACGAGCCGCCGCCGGCGGGAGGGCTGTTGTTGTTTTCCTCGGGCGGGCGCCTCAGCCCGCGCCCCAGCCCCGTGCCCCCTCGGGCGGCGCTGCCCGGGCGCCGAGAGGTGCTGCCTGCAAACGCAGCCTGGCACCGGCTGGCCTACTCCTCCCCAGCCCGGCCCCCAGCCTCGCGCTCGCGGGGCACTGTCTCCGCGCCCCCGCCCCCGGGCCCGCCGCGCGGCCGCGACCCTCGCCCCGACCTCTCGCTCGGACCCAAAGTTTTGGCGGCGGGGGAAAGTGCCCCGGCGCGGGCCGGCCGGCGGCGGCGCCTCAGGACGCGCGGGTTCCCTCCGTCTTCTTCAAGTCCACCCTACCGGCTGCCGCCGCTGCTCCTGCCGCGGAGTCCTTGGGGCTGCAGCCCGGCTGCTCGCAAGTGAGTAGGAAAACAGAAAGTGCGAGGAGAGCGCCCGCGGAGGGCTGCGGATGGGGGGCGCCTACCTCGCGGGCTCGCCGGGCGTGAGGGCGTGTGTGTGGCTCGCCCTCGGCGGCCAGTCAGGGTTTCTCTGTGGGAAAGTGGAGAGGAGCTCGCGGAGCCGCTCTGCCTCCGCTTCACTGTACACTGCTCCACATACAGTACATGCAACCCGGAGAGACTGAAAACACTCATTTTATATAAGGCAGCCTGCCATTGGCCCTCGCCGTGACGGGCAGGCCGCGCAGCCAAACAGGAGGCCCGTTACACCCAAACACACGCACACATACACACATTTTACAGAGACACACAAAGATCATCACATTTTCTATTTTTTAATGTTCGGGACCTGTAGACAGTAGGAGAGGACAGGTAGAGAGGCCCAACAGAGTAGAGGAAAGGGGGGAAAGCCTGTCTGCGCCAAGTTGCCAGGCTTGGATCTGGTGTCCTTTTGACTTGGGAGGGTTATGGTAATAAACTACAACTCCACTGGATATGGAAGTAAGGGGGTTTTTTGATCGCTGCCTTGTGGTGCCCCATGAAAGAGGCGTGCATTGTATTATGATTTTACAGACTGGGCTGGCTAACAAGTGGCTAAGAAAGGCTTTTATCATCTTGCATTTCTTTTGTCAATGGGTTAGCTATCACTTAGGCCAAAAATAGTGCATGATAAGTTTATTAGGACTATAATGCATTGAGGTTGTTAATCCCCCATTCGTAGGTAAATTCAGAAAATCAAAGACAGACAGAAACAAAGATAAACACTTCGCTAAAATAGTCTACTTTTAGCTAGTCAGAGGACCGAGATCAATCACCTGTGAGGGTATGCAAACTGTGCCATAATGTAGAATAAGTCATGGAATTTTAACCGTTGACACTTTGCTTCAAAAATAGGCCTTCTGATTCAATATGTGCAAAATTTATATTTTTATAGTACG
The DNA here is from genome assembly GCA_004363535.1 of Dasyprocta punctata. Classification (NCBI taxonomy): domain Eukaryota; kingdom Metazoa; phylum Chordata; class Mammalia; order Rodentia; family Dasyproctidae; genus Dasyprocta; species Dasyprocta punctata. The sequence goes on from RJWM01001133.1 coordinate 162,402, forward strand.
TATGGATATAAGCATATGTCCATATACACATATTTCCCACCGTATGTGAATATTATATGTTGGGTGAATTTTGGAGACACTATCTGATACCTGGTTTAAAGATTTTTTTATGACGCATCTTTGGCACATTATGTTTAATAGTCTGATATAAATAAGTCAACAGGTTGCTGGGAAAAAGCAAAAACTGGTATTAGGAGAAATACATTCCAGACTCATTTCTAAGTAGTTGAGCAGTCTTTAGCAAGTAATTGAGTTTCTTTAATGTTCAGAGTTGATTTTAGTTTTTATCTTAAGATTAGAATAAAATTTTCCCAGTCTCTTCATTAAATGTTTATTCAGCATCTACTATGTGCCAACCATTATTTTAGAACCTAAATGTTTTCCTAAGGTCCCTTATTTTTAACAGTCTGTGAATTATTCTTAAATATGAACATTTTGAAGATTAAACAAACACTATGATTTAATAGCCTAGGTGCATAGCTTTTAAAACCGAAAAGAAAACTGAATACGAAAACTTATTTCTAGTCTCCTTTTATTTCCTTGATGCCATCTTAAGGTTTTTCTCTCACATCCGTAAAACTATCAAATCAGTATTTGTGCATTTGTTAAGAGTGGAAAAGAGAAATACAGAGAAAATTGAGTTTTTAAGGCTTAGAAAATAATATAGCATTTAGAAATGTGATGTTTTGGGTTTTTTTTTTAAAGAAAAGGAAAATAATTTTTGAAGGAAAAAGTATATAACATCACAATCTTCTACGTTTAGTTTACAGAAAAAGCAAAGTGTCCTTTATCCCCACTACGTGGCTCTAAGGTAGTTGATAAGTATTATTGTTTCTCTTTTACTCATAAGAGCAGTGATGGAGGAACAAATTTCGATAGACTGCTTGATATTACACAGAATACCAATGAAGAAGAAACTTAAACCCAGGACTTTTAATACCCAGCACAGGTTCTGAGTAACTTGACAGCCCTTCCTTCCAAATTAAAAACTTCAGGGATAAGAGGCAGACAGAGGAAAAACTTTCTTAGGATTTTACCATGCTCCTTCTTAAACAGAAAAAAGTCAACAAGAGTTGCTATATTACTGGGTGAAGCATTGTGAATTACTTGCTAGTATATACATGCATTTTTATGAAAAATATTAAAGACTAACCTACTTCCCACTCCTACCCCCACCCCCCACCGAAAGAGAGCACCTTTTATTTTGTTATGGTTGCAAAGATATTTTCTTTAAATTATGCTTAGCTTAACAGAATTATTTAGAGATACAAACTTGGAATTTTAGATTACTTACTGCTATTGGCAAAATGAACACGTAGCCTTAGTATATGTATATTTATGTATATATCAAAAATATACCACTGTTTGGATATATTGTTTATTATTCTAAAGCATATGGTCACAAAAGCAAAATGAAATTGATGAAAGTTATGAGATTTAGTTTCTTCCAGAGTCCACTTGAGTGTGAATGTCTATGATTTCGTCTTAGCACATCATACACCAGGGTTTTTCGTTTTAGTTTGTAGATCTCTGACCATGTGAGTTGCTAACTTACTAGAACTGACACACAAGCGTATAACTACATTGAGGTAACGCATTACAAGTCATCACTGCTATTGGACAAACTGGCATGTCTACAGAACCTTGAGAGTTGGAAAAATGACATTTAAAAAAAATACATATTGCACACTATGGTACATTTTTATTGAGCATCATGTTGCATTTGAGGCTTATTCAGTATTCCTTCGCTGAAATTTATTCTATGTGCTAGTTACTTATGCATACCAAATGCTAGAAAAGGAAAATTGCCTACTTCTAGGTGAAGCAGAAGAATTCCAGTTTCATGTGTGATAGATAGGGCCTCAGGACTAAGTAAGTGAGAGAAAAGGACTTAGAGTTAACTTTAATGTAATATTTTACCACTTTAGAAATACTTTTTTATTTGTATATTTCGTTTGAGAATAAATATCAAGAAACTTTAAATTTCAGTGGTGCTCAAAAATTAAAAGTCATAGTTTGCACAGATCTTAATTTTGGTAATATAGGGCTATGAAAATAGAAACAACTCTTGGTTACCTGGGTAAAATGGCACTGAAAAAAGCCAATATGGCCAGGCATAATGTGCAACCCTGTAATTGTAGCACTCTGGGAAACTGAGGCAAGAGGATCACAAGTTCAAGCCAGCCTGAGCAACTTAGCAAGAACCTGTCTCAAAATAAAAAATAAATCAAAGGACTGGCAGTGTGGCTCAGTGTGAAGGCCTTAGATGTTCAAACCCAGTACCAAAAAGAGGGAGAGTGGTCAACATTTTTTTTGTTTTCCCATTTGATGATCAGCAAAATTTGAGCTTACATCATTAGCATGTTCCTTATCCTCATGCCGTATCTGTTTTCTGAATCTTATTTTATGAGTCCTTTATAGTAAGCTACATAAAATAATTTTGGTAAATTTGAATATGTATATAAGTGTGTATCTTATTTAGACATGTGTCTATAATTTCATTATTTCTATTTTACTTTATTATCCAATCCTAGCTCAGATACTGACTTTACTACTTCGTAGCTTATAAATTTGGAAAATTTTCTTAATCATTTTAAGACTCAGTTTCCTTATTTGTAAAATGGAGATAATATGAGTAATCATACATTATATAATACATATAAAATGTTTAAGCCTGGAACATACTAAACATTCAATCAGTGTTATTTTTATTTGTCTTTAACATACAAGTCAATGACAGCTGCTTTGTAAGTCTTAACTGTCACATCAATAGTTTATGGAACCTGTTACAATTTACATACTCAGTGTTTGCAATTGCCCCTTAGCCTACACTCTACCAACTCCAACATCTCTGCAAGAAAAGGGTGTGGGCCTCATTCCACGATACAGCAAACAGCTTATTAGATAGGCATTATTAAGCACCTAGAAAACCAAACTTGGCAATGAATCATTTTTTGAAATAAGCCTTGTTTTACACATTCAACTTTAGGTAGCTACAGTGCCTTATATAACTTGTACTTGTACTTATAACTTGTACTTGACCTTTCTGAGTTTCACTTTTTTCTCTCTCTGGAAGAAAAAAATAGGGGAAAATCATACTTCTCTTCTTACGGCTAATGAATATGGACTAAAAATTGGGCTTCGCACAGATAGACCACTTCTCAGCACCAGTTAACAGATTCATAATCTTGAAAAGAACCAGCTTCTATGGAGTCCCAGTTGAGTCAGGAATAAGAAAGAAAAAGAATACCCTGCTTTCCTACTTTGATGTGCTGCAAAATGTTTTGGAATTCTCACTTTCCTGTGGTCTGAAGTACTCTTAAGGCATTCAAATATTTGGTCTTGCGTTACATTATTGATATATTGACAGAAATCTTTAAGTGATGATGGCAAACACCTTGAAGAAAACAATGATATCTCCTTCCACATTTTGTTTTCCAACAGTGATGATAACAGCAACTAGCTGTATTATAACAAAGATTTTGTAAAATAAATAAAGCAAACAAAACCTAACAAACAAAAGACCCTATAAATTCCAGGCAAGCTCAAAGAGAATCCAGGGACAAGAGAAGTGTCAGAGAAGGTTGAGTTCTCAGGTAAATAGTGAACAAGACTTTATAGTCATCATAGGTTATAGATGCACATATTGTTTAGTTTCTAAAGCTTTTTAAATTAAAGATAATATAGTCACTAAGACCCACGTAAGGTAGTAAGACAGTAAGACCTCTTTTTAGAAGATGAAAAGTTTGAAACAGGTGAAGTTTAGATTATTCTGCCGATATTATTCAACCACTAGTCAAGCTGGCAGAGCTGCGGTTAGTACAAAGGTTCTAGACCCCCTGGTTCTGTTTCTCTTTGGAGTGGAGGAGAAAAGGGAAATACTACCTATGGATATGTCTCTACACAATAATACTACAATATGGAGTGGTTCATCTGCTTTAACAGTAGTAAGGAGGTCGTTGAAGTCATTATCACATTAAGAACTTCAACATCTCCAACAAGGAACTTGTGCATGTGGCATCCAGTTCCTGGGGATCCCTTCTTCTGGAGATGGGCCATTCATCTTGACACTTTTGATGACCAACTATAAAGTACTTCCCAACACTTAACACACTTTCTCTTCATTTAAGTGTTACACACTATTTTTGTTTTTAACTTTTCCCCTTGCTCCTTGGGACCATACAGAACATGCTAATCCCTTTTAGTTGGTACTTGAAAGATATGAAGACAGCTATGGTGACCATTCCCTGCTCTGAGTTGTATCTTTTCTGGTTCCTTAACACATTATTCTTAAAGTACAATTCTTTTTCTTTTTCTCTTATTATTAGTGTATGTTTGTAATACAGAACAGTGATGTTCATTTTGAGGGATTAGTACACACATATAACATAACTTGATCATTTTAGTTCCCTCAGTCCCCCTACCTTTACCTCTCCCTTCCCGATTGCCTTTTTTGTTTCCAAAAGGGTTCACCTTCTTGTTTCTCATCATCTCTCTTTTATGTTATTCATTGAGAGCACCAATCTTGACTCTTGTTCTCCTCTCACAATCCTGCCAGTGGTCTTTGTGGTTGTGCTCTTCAAGTGTGATACGGAGAAGAGGTGGGGGCTGTGGCTGTATGTAGTGCAGCACCACAGTGGCTTCTGATGCACTGTTTCTACTAGTGCAACCTGAGAGAATTTCATTTTTTTGGTACTCTCTGCTTACTAGGATTGTACTTAGTATCCAAAAATTATTTTTCGGAGGAGCACGAACTAATAAGGCATGTTTCTTCTCCATTCTGTGTTGTATAATTTATTTGGAAGAAATTGAGGCATAAACCTAATGTTGGATAGTGGTTAAGGGTGAAGGATCTGGATCCATACCTACATGGGTTAATATCTTAGCTCCAAAATACTAACTTTGTGAACAGGGACAAATTTTATTACCTCTGCTTGCTTCCATTTCTCATGAACAGTATAAAAGGAATGATAATGATGTATTTCATAAGGCTATTGTGAGGATTAAATAAAATAGTATATGTAATATATTTTATATTTAATAATATATATATACATAGTGCCTGTCATGTAATAAACATAATATAAATAGTAGCATTTTGTTTTCTTTTTCCCTGATGAGATTCAGCCCAGAATGCACTTTGACAGCATTGTTTTGTATGCTTATTAGTTCATTCAACACTTCTGCTGTTGATCTCACCATCTTTGATTCATTCACAAATATCATGCCTGTCACATTTTTCTAAGTAATTTTTCAGTACACTATCCAAGGTAGAACCCAAAGTACATGCTTCCCAATATGTTAACATTCATCTGCTAACCAGCATTCCTATGGCCACAGTTGCTAAGCCTGTCATGGAGCCATTTGTTTTCACCTAAGTTTTTGTTATTTAAGCCAAAAGAAATTTATAGAGAATAATATGAGGTGGTGATCACCTAAGAACTTTATTACATGTTATTATATTGCAGCAGCTTCCTCACAAGAAAGAAAACATTGCAGATTCAGTTGAACCTTCCCTTGTTCTAATCCTCCTCTAATTCTCCTGAGACCATTATTTTCTAATTTCTCATACTATGCATATTTTTATCCCACTCATAAAAAATACTTGACTAGTTTTATCAAAAGACTATGAAATTTGCATTTACTGATGTTGTAAGAGAGAAGTTCTTTGGTAATGGGACTATAACAACTTTGGCTAGTTAAATGAAAATGGAGTACTATAGTAGGATACGACATAGCTCTTAGAAATAAGGGGAAAACTAGAGAACAAAAATCTCAGAAAGCCCCAGGACACTGTTATTTCTAGTTATTGAAATCATTTTAGGTTACAGTTCCTTCATTTCAATGAATTTACTCCAACTCTATTCCATCTTGTCTCCATGTTACTAAGGAGAGAGAAATAAGTAAGTCCAATTAGCCTCTCCAAGGTGGTATGTTTTTGATTTAGGTAAGGTAAAAAAAGACATTTTTCTTGACTCTCCCACAAACATAGCATAGTTACCTAGTGTGAGGAAGACAGCCAATGGCAGAAAAAACAGGAGTGAGGACATACATATTTAGATGGATACAACGTGTTGGTAGCATTATAGTTTTGATGGGTTCTCAAGTATTCATTTCATACGTTACATAAAAGGTACATTATTCTATTATATATATCAAACATACTTTAAAAATAAAAGGGAACTTTAAGAAAAACAATGGAAAAAAGACAATATGCAAAGAAGTCTTTTTGGGTCCCAAAGTAAAATACTACTAACAGAAGGTAAAACAGTATTAAACAGATGAAAATAACAGCTCTGTAATATCTCCAGTAGCCACAGTGCAACTGAGGTATCAGATTATTAACCCTGTTACAAAAGAAAAATAAGTTTGGGCTAGTCTTGGTTATTTCAAGCTGGCCATTGTTTTGTCCTCTTTCAAAGTATGCACAGATCTTTGATCCACTTGTGCATCCACTCATATTTTATTTAGTTTCAGTGGTCATAAAGCC